>JASDQU010013236.1:56786-81711 GCA_032191745.1 Picea mariana
CCCAGAATGGGTTCATCTACCCACTGATCAGAATAGTATCCTAACAAGGCACAAAGGGATGAGATAATCTAGTTTCCCTTAGTCGAGAACATGGAAGAAGGATAAGGAGGATTTGTGGAGGGAAATTGAGAGGATGGGGGGAGGAAAAGCTCAAATATTTTAGCTCTTTGGGGGAAGTTCATTTTCTGGTATAATTCTGTAAGAATTTCCAGGTTGAAAGGCGATGCAGAGTCGGCTCAGGGAATTTGGATCATTTGGTCGATGGATTCGGGTGTAATGAGTTAAAGGATCTCTCTGGACGAGGAGTCAACAGCTCTTTGCTCGGGAAGGTAGTAGGCTTGGCACTTGAGAGGGAAATTTGGAAAAGGGTGGATCTTAGGGAAGAGGTAAAGGGGTAAGTTAGACTCCCAGAGTCCGATTTCATCACTCTGGTCTAGGAAGACTTCCTTGAGCCACGACTGAAGGTCTGCGAAATCAAAATCTCACTTTGTATCTGTGATTAAGTGGTCTTTGTTGACCAGTGGGATCCTATCAAGGTCGACAGGAGGTGGGAGAAACGGATTCTCCTCTCCTTCTACTTGTTTGGACTTTGGCACCATTACTGCAACAGTACCTGCAAGAAAAACAACGTTAGCGGGGTGGCTGTTGGTGGGGGAAACTGATTGTAATGGAGGAGAAAACGGGGTAAATCTCTCTAGTGTGATGAGTGGGTAAATGGTGAAAATAGGAAGAAAAGGATAGTTTTGAGTAAATGGTTGTCCGTTGGGCGCGGGAGATAGGTCAGCTGGTTAACGAATAGGTCATCCAGTAATAAAGGGCCAACAGATCACTTAGAGTGTGAGATGGCAGGTGACGGTGACTGAGGGATACGAATGAGTGATGTGGAGGCTACTGATTGGGGTAAAGGTCATAGTGAGGGGGCTTGCCATGAGCGAATGGGGGGGAAGAACTGACAGCAGTTATGGGACGCGACTATTTCAGGAAAGGTGGATGGTAATGTCCAGAGGTGACGATGGTATGTCAGACAGTAGGAAATGATGGGACTCAGGGCCATTATATCGTTGCCACATATAAAGAGGGGCCCGCCAAAGGAAAAATACCATTTCGTACCCCCCCCCTCAATTAAAAAAAGAACAGTCGGGGGGTTCTGAAATACATCTTGGGCCATTGATCTGCGTGCCTGCTTCTGAGCCGTAGATCTATGCGCGTTGTTTATCACACATTCCAGACACCCCCCCCCCCTCCATTAAAGGAAGAATGGACGGGGGGGTCCAGAATTCAACATTGATCGTAGATTTGCACGCTTGATACTGAACCGTCCAGATGCGCACGGGTCTTATCAGCAATTCTGGATCCCCCCCTCCTCCATTAAACATAGAACGGTCGGGGGGGTCCAGAAAGACCTATCAACCGTAGATCTGAGCACAATCATCTGGACCATTGATACATGAACGGAGCATAAGTGAGGGCATGGAAAATACATGCACCTAGAAACTTAGGGTAAGTTCTTTTCACGGGTTTTCTCCAAGATTTTTCATGTCTACACCACCAAGGGGTTAGTCGAATGACATTTTAGGTATCCAAATCATGGTGCAACATTGATCATCAAACTGGTTCTTATTGAAATAAAGCAATAAAGCAACTAGCCTATATTCTAACCTAGCTTCCTATGACAATTAACCCAGATTAGACTGTTGGGTTAAGAATTTACTCTACCCTGGGGCCATCTGACCAAGATTAGACAGTCTGGCCAGATTTATTCACTAATCTACCCTAGACACTTTGGCTAAGATTAAACTGTTTAGCCAAACTCATTCACTAACCCTATCAACATCAATTTAAAAGAACTTGGCCATGCTTGAAAGGTATGGACCAAGTTACTATTATTGCATGAGTCTTTTATTGAGATTCTTTTATGCCCTCTTTTCTTTTTCTTTTCTTTCTTTTTCTTTTTTCTCTCTTTTTCTTTTTTCTTTTCTTTTCTTTTTCTTTTTTCCTTTCTTTTTCAAATTATTTGTAGAATGGAAAATCATTTGTCAACAAAAACACTAGAGACAGATAATATCCCAGTCACCAGTTGATCCTATAACTTATAGGGTGATAACAAGTTCCTTTCTGTTAAATGCACATCAGTGTGTCTCATGAGAATTAGAGTAAATTGTTGGATACTGGTGGAGGATAACTTTCCCTTCCTGCATTAGATTTAATCTCTGAAAACAAAAGTGTGAATTCCTTTTCTACAGTTAAGTAGGTTTCCTTTCAGCAAGTAGCACAGAGTTTCCTTTTGCAAGAGTAAAATAGAAAGTTAGAATAGATTATATAATCCAGGATTCTTATACACCTATTAGTTCAGGATTTCAATTATGCAATTGTGATTTCAATTATGTAGGAGCTCTAGCTGTGTCAACAACTTGTGTTAGTGTTCAACCTTTCAATTTAGCTTCTTACTACAATTGATTAATGCTGCTTTCATAATCTAGCATAGACTGTGCACAATTATCTTGCAATAATATAACTTCCCTGGGTTTGACAATTCATATTGAACACCTTAATTCTCTATTTATTTAGACAATTAAAGTGCCCAACATTTTGGCACCGTTGCCGGGGAAGATAATTATAGATTTTTGTAAGCACATTAGTTTTTTTTCTTAGGAATGAATAGTCTGCATGAATCGAGGAACGCGGGGATGTATCCCCCAAAATACTAATCCTACAGGTACCAGAGGACGTGGAGGAAGAAATCCTACACTACGAAGGAAAACCTTTGTTGATGAGATTATAGCCGGAGCAGTTTCTTCTTCAGGATCTATTTTTTGCCCTGCAAATCCTCCAAGAAGACGTAATCCTTAGTCAACAGAACTACCCCTTCTTGAAACATCATTTTCATCAAGGGCTGAAGCTGAAGCTGAAGCTAAAGTCGAAGTTCAAGATTTTTCACCAACAAATCAGAAAGCAACACTAGAGAACATTGAATATCAAGGAAGTATAGCTCGGAACAGGGAAAGTCCAAAAGAAGCAGTTTATCAGATCAATGATCGGATAGTCACTAAAGAAGAGTGGGACGTTTTTCATATTGAGTAGAGAGAAAGAGAACATATGGAAAATCAAGGGGATAATGAATATTAGTTCCACCATGAGAATCCACATAACAATGAATATCTGGTAAATAATGAAAATACTATCTCTACCCTGGTCTTTCCTATTTTTGATGTTCCCACACGAGGGATGGCTCCTATGAAAAACATACCTCTCTCATCTCTACCAAATTTTCATGGATTTTCTACTGAGGATGCGGACGAGTTTCTGTTTGAATTTGAGATTTTGTGTAGAAGCTATGACTACACTACCACTGTGCAAAAGATTAAACTTTTTCCGGCTACATTGAAGGGTAATGCGTTAATATGGTTCATGAGCCTTGGAAGAGAGAACATTTCAGCATGGGTACAAATGAGGCATTTTTTTCTGAACAAATACCAAGACTACTGCCAAAAAAGAGAACAAAGAGAGGAACTGTTCAAGATGTCTCAGAAGGAGGATGAGACCCTTGAAGATTTTGTGGAGAGACTCCAATATAATCTACAGAGGTCTGGACATCCAGATGTGGGTAAGGAAATTCTAAAAACTATTTTGATAAAAGGAGTTAGAGAAGATTGTTTAGATATGTTGAATATGCTTGGTAAAGGAATCTTATGAAGACATTGTAGATCTTTGTAAAATATGTTCTCAAGGATCTACAAGGAATGAGTCAGCTACCAAGGATACCACCTTTTCAAGGGTACAGAAATCAGCCAATGGAGGAGAAATAAGAGTAGAAATAGGCAATCTATTAGAAAATTTCAAAACAGAGATGATTAACTCTTTTTCTTCACAAATGGACACTCTGTAGGTCAAATAGAAACAATCAGAATCAAAGCAAGCATTGTGCATTTTCTATCCAAAATGCAGAAAGAAACATCCACCAAGGGAGTGCCCACTGAACAGTGTCCAGGTATGTCTTATTTGTGAATTAAATCATGCTACTGACCAATGTCCCTCCTTATCAGGTGTAAAAGAATCAATGAAGGAAACCAATGAGGAAGCAGAGGTTGTCTATCTAATAACACAAAAAAGACAATGGCAGACAAGAAGTTAATGTATGAACTCTCAATTCTCTCCTGTAGCACTCAATTATTGGAACAATCAGCTTCCATATGGCCAGATGAATGCCCCCCCTCCAAATCATATGTTACCCTCTCATCAGGATCCCAATGCATGCTTACCTATGCCCCAACAACAGAATCACCAAGGGAAATGGAACCCATATTGGAGAGGCCCTCAACAACAGCTCAGTTATCAAAACCATCACCAACTGAACCCCTATCAACAACAATTCCAACCCTAGTACCAGCAGCAGTAGCTATAGTTACCTCCCAATACCCCACAGAACAATCCTCCCTTACGACCTCAGATGCCTGTGCAACCTAACCCAAACCCAAATAATAATTTCGTTCAAAACATAGATATACACAATGTGCCAGCCTTGTCTATTACTCCTATGCCTTGTGATGAAATAAAATTAAGATCAGGGAAAATAGTTGAGCCAATAATTGAAGATGCTCCATATTTAGAATCAGACAAGGAATCAGGGGAAAAACCATCTGCTTCTATAGAAGAAATTGACCAAGCTATTATAGAATCAACAAACCCCCCATTCCCTGAAAGACTAGAAATTACGAAAACTATGGAATTACCATCCTTCAATCTCTTAGGATAATTGCAAAATATGCATGTTAACATTCCACTATTGCAAGCGATAAGAGATGTCCCTATCTATGCCAAGACTGTAAGAGATCTCTATATCAAAAGACCTGGAAGAAAACCTAGGGACCCCCTCACAGTGCATGTAGTGGGGGATCTATCTAAACTGATGTTAGGAAAAACCCCACCTATTAAATATGGCGACCCAAGAAACCCTACAGTCACTGTCAAAATTGGACAAACATCTATTCCCCATGTGTTAGTTGACTTAGGGCAGAAATTAACATTATGCCAATAGAAACTATGCAATTGCCGCAACTCAGAACGCAAATCCGACCTACTCCTACTGCTCTAGAATTAGTTGATTTTTCTACCATCATACCAGAAGGAGTAATCGATAATTTAGTCATTTCAATTGATTCATGAGAGTATCCTGCTAATTTTGTCGTTTTGCAACACAAAACCCATCGGGGGGGGGGCACCCTCTAATTCTGGGAATACCATCGTTATCTATAGTTGATTCTTTCATTGGGTGTAGATCCGGTTCCATGACCATCTCTGATGGTTATGACACAAAAAAACTTACCCTGTATCCTCACGCTACACCTAGTGTGGAACCCAAAATTTCTTTATGGATGGACACCGAGGATGAAAGTGCTTTGCCTGTGTTAACCATAGGAAAGGCCCTAAGTTTTAAAGATGATACAGAGGATGATTTAACCAACTTATTTATCTGTGATCCCTCTGTTGTTACATAGAACACACACCACCGATTGATTAGAGTCTTTGACCCTATTGCCTAGGAAGAAATGAGCCCAGAAATGTTCTCTGAAAATAATAAAAATCCACTTAATTCAGCTATAACAGCAAACGATGTAACATCAAATGATGAAACAGCAACAGCTGAGTTATTTCCTAAAGTCAGTTCTAAGAGCATCGTTGTACAAATCGAACCTGGAAAAACCATGAACATCAATCCCGATCTATCTACTGTTGAAACTCACCGATTGATGAAATTACTGATTGAACATAAGGAAGCATTCGCCTGGGATTACATGGATATGAAAGGAATTTCCTTTGAACTATGCACCCACCATATATACATCAAGGAAGAATGTCGACCCATTTTCCAACCCCAAAGGAGGATGAACCCAAACCTTAAATAAATTGTTAAGGAGGAACTCCATAAACTTCTTAATGCAGGATTCATCTACTCTATATCAGACAACGAGTGAGTTTCACTGTTGGTTATTGTACCTAAAAAGAATGGTAAGTGGAGAGTGTGTGTGGACTATAGAGACCTGAATAAGGGCATGCAGAAGGATCATTTCCTTCTGCCATTTATTGATCAGGTTCTAGACAACCTAGCTGGGAAAAAGTTTTTCTCTTTCCTAGATGTATTTAGTGGCTATAAATAGATAAAAATTGCTCCAAAGCACCAATATAAGACCACCTTTACCATCCCTTGGGGTACATTTTCCTACAAGGTTCTCCCATTTGGCTTGTGTAATGCACCAGCCACTTTCCAGAGAGCTGTAATTGGTATTTTTTCTGATATGGTGAATGACTATATGGAGATATTCATGGATGAATTTACACCTTATGGTATTGATTTCAATGAAGCTTTGTCTAATCTGGAAAAAGTGATCAAAATATGTATACAGTATCATCTTTCTTTAAGTACAGAAAAGTGCCATATGATGATGAGCGAGGGTGTAGTGCTAGGACACTTCATTTCTTATGCAGGAATTCAGGTAGACCCAGCCAAAATCCAAGTAATTTTGGACATTCCAACTCCATCAACTCAGAAAGAGGTAAGAAGTTTTTTAGGGCATGCTATATATTACAGTAGATTCATTAAAAAAAATTCTAAACTTGCCTCTCCCTTGTTTTTCCTATTAACAAAATATGTTGACTTTCGTTGGACTAACAATTGCAAATTATCTTTTGCAGATATGAAACGGAAATTGTCTACAGCTCCCATTTTGAGAGGGCCCAATTGGGCTCTGCCTTTTCATATTTCTTCAAATGCCTCAGATACTACAATTGGTACAGTACTAGGGAAACAGGAGGACAAAGAGCCCTATGTTATCTACTATATCAGCAAGAACATGGCTCCTTCTGAGTTAAATTATACCACTACTGAAAGAGAATTCTTGGCAGTAGTTTATGCAATCAATAAATTCAGGCATCATGTCACTGGTTATCCTACTTTTATTCATAGTGATCATACAACAATTAAATATTTTATTAATAAACCTATTACTAATTCCCGAGTAACAAGATGGTTGTTACTACTACAAGAATTTGACATCACTATAGTCGATCCTACTCTCCCGTCAGAGAGTGAAACCCAAGCGGTCGATCTATTTCCACCTATTGACCCCATTCTCCCCTTGGAGAATGAAACCCAAGTGGTCGATCTAATCTCTCCATTGGTCGATCCTACTCTCTCGGTAGAGAGTAAACCCTATACTTCCCATGTTTTTCTCATTGATACAGAATCTACCATGTTGGGGGCTATTACTCCTTCTCCCGTGGAACCCCCTCCAAGTTATGAGGCCATCCATTTTGATTGGGGTGTGTTAACTGGACCTTGTCTTCCCTCTCACATTCCTTTCCATATTAAAGTATAGGTTTGTGTTCAAAACTTTCCTCAGACACTGATAGATGAAGGTGCATCCGTTAGTATTTTGTCCTCTTTTGCTTGGCAAGCTTTGGGTTGTCCTCCACTTGCGCCGATTACGCAGAATCTGTTAGCTTTTAACAGAAGAACCAGTCAACCTTTAAGGACCCTTCCTCAGTTTCCTGTAACTTTGGGAGGGAAAAATGTCTTTATTGACGTCATGGTAGTCCAAGACCCCTTGTATTTTTCTTTACTCCTTGGGTGAGATTATGTCTATGTCATGAAAGATATTGTGTCTACTCTTTTTCGTGTGATATCTTTCCCTCACGATGGACGGGTTGTGACTATTGATCAACTTTCATTCATTGACCACCTAGATTGCCTCCCTGAATGGTTCTTATATGCAAACGGCATCGCCCCTGCCATAGGTCAATCATGTGGCATTGTCGCCCATGGCTTCAACTTCTGATGACTTAGATTCAGTAGTTGACATGGTGATCTCTTCGATAGGGTTGTTAGAGCCTAATCTCTTTACTCATGTCACGACCCTCGACATGGTGTCATCCCAGAGTGTGTTTCTTCCTTCCAGTGAAGACCTCTTGGAAGCCATGACCGAGTTTTGTCTCTTGACATGGTGTCATTCCGGAGCATTGTCTTCTTGAAATCCATGATCAAGAAGAGAGACTTTCGAGGATGGTTTTTGCGTCTCTGAGGCAACCTCGTTAAAAAATGAAACAGAGGTCTTTGAGCATGGTTTTTTGATTTCAAGCTCGTTAAAAAATGAAACCACTTATGAGGATAGTCTTTTTTCGTCTCTGTGGAAACCTCATTAAAAAATGAAACAGAGGTTACGAGCATAGTTCTTTTTTCTGTGTCAAGCTCGTTAAAAAATGAAATAGTTTTCCCCCTCCCTATTTTAGTCAAGTCCTTCATCTAGTATTTGAAGCTTCATTTCCTTTGCCTTTGTCATTGGATGAAACGAAGCTTGGGGGGCAACACTTTCAGCCTCTGGACTTCATGTTGAAGTGGAGCCGCTAGTTTCTCAAGCTGGGGGCTAAGTACCAACCATCCATGTGTTATGCGTTGGGAAGTCCAAGCATTGTTTTCTATGGTTCAAGCTTGTGTAAAAATGAAACCACTTACCTCAAGCATAGTTTCCTCTGGTTCAAGCTTTTGTAAAAATGAGACCAATTCCAAGCATAGTTTTGTTTTGTTTTAAAGCTTGCATAAAAATGAAAACAATCCTGAGCTTAGTCTTTGTTCTTTCTCATGCTCGTAAATACATCAGAATAAGTTACCGAGCTTAGTATTTGTTCTTTCTCATGCTCGTAAGTACGTGAGAATGTAACTAAGTGTACTTTTATCACATTTTCAGATTTGTTAAGGTTATACAAAAAAGGAACCCCCTGGAGTTCCCTTTAAGCTCTTTTTAAACTCTCTAAACATGAAAAGATTGTCGAGCGATCTTGTTCTTTTCACGCTCGTTAAAGTATTTGAAGAAAACATCTGTTGAGCGATAGTTTATCTCTTTTTTGGTAACATTAGACTGTTTTATGAAAAAGGAACTGAGAGAGTTCTCTTTATGTGTTTTTCAGACTCTATAAAAATGAAAAACCCCCGAGTTTTCTTTTTTTGGACTCGTAAAACAAACATCGAAAGGCCTATATGGGACCGAACCACTCCTTCTTAGGGTTTTTTAAACATACTCTGAGGGACTCATCCAAAGGATGAGCTTACATTACGAGCATATGTTATCCTCCTCAAGCTTGTGTAAAAATAAAGAGGTACTCGCCAGAAATGGTGGGGGAAAAAATTGTAGAAATTTCGATACACTTAATGTATTCCTACGATTCTCCTTATCTAACAATTTCTGCTACTGTTAAATACAGAATCGCTTCTACTATTATTATTGTGGATTAATTAAACCACAATCACAACCATGAGCACAAAGTGAAATATCAATAACACACAACACAGAAGTTTTACCGGGAAAGAGTAAAGCTAAAACCCCACTATCATATATTATGTATATCATGAATCATGAAACAATCTCATACAAAACTCTAATCCAAGAGCTCTCAGTACAATACAATCGTCTCACACTGTCATACACAAATTAGCAAATACATGTGCCAATTCCTGTGTCCAGACAGCCTGCCTCCTCTGCACAATCTCTGCAATTCGAATTCTCACAATGATCGAATACAATTGCCTAGTTTGCACATGCTCATAAGCATATCCATTTCATGTGTGATCAAATCACAACTGATATTCAAACTGTCCCTTTCACCTGTTATCTCAACTGGGTCTCCACTAGATCTGACATGCATGTAGTTAACCGTGGTGAATCTTCAGTTGCATGTGAGTTCACTGATTAACTGAACTCTCACTAGTGCATGTTTAGTTACAACTAGTACAACTGATCTTAACTCACTTAACTACACTTATGATTCTGTTACAAATCCAACTCACTCAGTTATGAATGAAATAAAAGATTAATATTTATTGTCTAATTTAATTAAGGGAAAAGTAAATTAGACACATATTTCTTGTTGACTTTTCAACAAAAATTGGGAAAGAAATATGTCTAAACCTGTATTCCATGGAAGAGTCTCTTTTGAACATGACACCCTTTCACTCGCCTTGTGTATAGGTTGGAAAATCCACTTGTCTCCTAATCATACTCCTATAAGATTACAAATTGGTCTGTGATCCTTGTTGTTGAGTTAGTATTTCCAAGACAATTGTCGTGTCGTCAATATGTTCAAAGAGAAATTCAACTAAGAAAGTCGTCTATTGCGTCGTCCATTTCTGCAGTCTTTAAGCCTTCTATTGCGTCGGCCATCCCTGAGTCAGTCCTGAATCACTTGTTACTCTGACCTACATCAACTCTTGTTACTTGTTTCATGTCATTGATGTGGGATACATTAAGGCCCTCCTGTGACGAGATGTACAGCTGACATAGGTTATCATTTTCTAAAGGGAAAAGAGCCTACTCCTTCCCTTTCTGAACCTTAGAACTTGTTGCTTTCAATAAAAACCTTGTATATTAATAAACTCTGCAATTTTGAATTTTTTTTTGTTTTTGAATTTTCTGTTTCTTTTTAATAAATTCAGCATGGAAGGGTATCCGGTAGTTACTTGTGTGCAGATGGATTGATGAAAAGCAGGGGAGATTGAAGCAGAAGGAGCCGAAGGATTAGTTTTTGGAAGTTGAAAAACTTCCTAAAAACTAAGTCATATTGTGTTCAATCGGGTTTACATGTTGTTACACCCCTTTCCGACAAATTGGCCGTTTTACATGTTGTTACACCCCTTTCCGACAAATTGGTCGTTTTACATGTTGTTACACCATTTGCCCGACTCTTTTGTCTTATATGTTGTTACACTCTTTTGGCTGATTTTCATGCAGGTACACCTAATTTCATCATCCAGCCAAAATAAATGCTGATACACCCACCGCTATTTCACTATTTTTCAGCCATTTTCGCATTTCCGCCACTTTTTCATGCTGATACTCCATCAATCTTTTCAGCTCTGCTATATTTCCAAGCCAAAACACTGCTATTTTTTCGTTTTCGTTGTTATCTTTTACACTCTTTCCAACAGAAAAGGTTGCTTCATCATTTTGTGATTTCACAACCACAAATTTCCAAAGGATCGACCAATGAAAGGACTCCACACCTGCTCCACTTGTCATCTCAGAATTTCTCTCGTTCCAGAGCCATCTCTCATCATGACAGCGATTTCACATGGATCAGATGGCGGTTGGATATTGCAGTTACTCCAACAGATCAGTTCATGCGGTAAGTTATGAGGTACGCTTACTAATCCTACATGTCTAAGTGATGTAGATATGAAAGTAAGTTTCAATGCTTATTTGTTCGTTGTCCTAAATTAGTTACACCATGAGCCAATCAAGTTAGTTGGGGGGGCGGAAGACATCCATGCTGACATAATCTCAAAATATCATTTTTTTTAAACACCTCCGCCACCTTTTCGACCACATTTATTTTCACTGTGACACTGTTTTCCTTATGCAATCCTCGTTCGAGCTTGTTGTGACTCTGGTGAGGTGCTGGTTTCTCCTTCTTTGTGACTGTTAAGACTCAAAATCATGCCATGGGAGGATTAGTTGTGAGATATGAGCCGAAAAATCTAGATGGATTGCTGCTACACCCAGATGTTTACCAAATTTTTCTGCAAGCCAGATGGATTTTTTATTTCAAGAAGCTGGAGAGGTTTAATGAAGTCGAAGTGTTGAAGTTCAGCCAGAATCTTACAGAAGGGTATTCCATGGTGAACGGGGTGAGAATACCAGTGACAGAGGAATCTGTTGCTATCATTACAAGGTTTCCCAGAACATGAACAAGATGGTTTAGCAGAAAAGCACATCTTCCCAAAGCAAAGCAGGATTTTCTAGTGAACAATGAGCGGCTGCAGACCAAGGGTCGAGGTGTTGATGTCAATTCCTTACCAGCACCCTGGGAGAAAGTCGCAGAATTCATCAAAAGTTACATTACCTGCGAAGGATGCTACCAACTTATTTACTTTTCTGATTTTATCATACTATCCCATTTGAGACATCAGAAATTAATCAACATGCCTTATTATATTCTTCAATCTTTACATAATATGGCTTAGTTCGTCAAATGATCCAAGCACCCCATGAATTGTCTTTCCAATCATAGACTCATAGGCCTGCTGATTCATAATGGAATGGGACTTCCTCATGACCCATTACCTGAAGTGCTTGTGCCACCTATTATGCCTGCTGTAATAGCCAGCCCTAAACAGCCCATTTCTGCGCCTGTTGTTACAGCCAACCCAGACCAATAAACTGTTGTGCATGTTGTTACAGCCAACACATAACAGTCAGCACCAGCAGTTAGAACCTCGACTGTAATTCCCCATAAGACCACTCCAAATACCAAAAGCAAAATCAGAACCACCTCTCATACATCTCAGAAACGCCTCGACAGTGTTTAGTGAGAACAGCCAAACCCTATTTCTACAAAGGTAATTGAGCCTCAACAGCCTTTGTCCTTGGCCACAATAGAGGTTTTTACAGATCTCACTCCTACGCCTAAATCTAAGAAAAGGGAAACTCATGCTCATGTTTCTACTTTCCCGAAGAAGCGAACTTTCTCAGAAAAGTCCATTGCCACATAACTTCAAGCCCCAACTGACAGCCCGACAACTACTTCTACTGTTGCATTTGCAACCACCATTCAGGACCCTCTTATCGCTGCAAATTCCATTCAAACCCCTATTGTCACTGCCACTAAATTGCCTCAGAAAATAAAACGTTGATCTAGAAGGAAATCTCAGAAAGACATCCATAGAGTTGTTGCGACAGAGTGTCCTGATCTTGCTGATACTCAGACACTTCTAGATTTTGATATCAATATAAATGAGAGGCTAACTGATTTTATGGAGGTACGAATTCCTATTTTCACCCTGTGCAAGGAATTCCAAGACACTATTTTATCTTTGCAGGCAGAATGTCAACGGGTTGCCCCAGAATCATCGGCTTTGCTTGATGATTTTGTGCATCATTTGTCAGGTGATGAGGTACAGATATTACCAAACCCTAGCATCCCAGAATTTCATCCTTGTCCAATTTTTGAAGAACTCCCTCCTTCTTCCATCTTGATTTTTGAAGAACACCCTCCTTCTCCTAAACCTAAGAGGAAATGTTATGTTTTTGTATCTACATTACCTAAAAGGAGAACTAGGTCAGCAAGATTTGTTGAAGCTTTAGTTAGATGGAAAAATATGGAGAAAGTAGTGCCCATTCTTTGCCCATTATCCTCAGTTGTTCAAAACGAGGTTGTTACACAAGAACCAACCTCTTCCCCCAACTTAGTTGTTACACAAGAACCAGCCAACCAGGAAGAGGTTGTTACACAAGAACCAACTGACCAGGAAGAGGCTATCACACAAGAACCAACCATCACAGAAGTAATTGTCACACAAGAACCAGTTACAGCAACTAGAGAGGATAATGATGACGTGCCACTTGCCCAACTATTTTCTCAAATTGAAAAGAAAATACAAGGTATTGAAAATGTCAGGATTGTTGAACTCAGGAAAGAAAATGGCCATCTCAAAGCACAATTGGATTCCCTAACAAAGGACTTGTAGGTTGCTCAGCAAAAGCACACAGAGAATTCAACTTTGGGAATACTAGCTCAGGCAGCAACTGTTGTGAAGGAAAATGAAGAGCACATGTGCTACCAATGTGGTGATATTTATTTTCAAGCAGGATATAAAATTGTTAAAGTACCAATGACTGGTCAGACTAAGGAGCCAGCCAATTTTACAGTAAAAACAGAATGTGACCTTACTGTTCCACAAGAACCAGTAAGCCTGAAAAGATCTTGATGTAATAAATTAGTTACTGGTTTACCAGTAGCTTTACAACAAACACCTCTGTCACACTTACCAGCTGTAACTCCAGCAACTCAGCCTGCTTCTATTATTGAAGACAAAGCAACACAAACAGATTTTTGAAATAGAAGATGTTGGTTGTACACACAAGTTTTTTTCAATACTGGTACTTAGTGATTTGTCTTAACAATTTTGCATTGGAGGAGCCACCTCCTTCACTCAAACTCAGGGTAAGGATTGAATGTGGTTTGCATGAGGACATGCAATGTTTTCAGTTGGGGAGCATGTTAGGGCCTAGAAATGTCCCTTTTTCACCATATCTTTTGCTCATCCAACCTTACCTTTTCTATGCTAGAAGCCTACTAAGTGTTTGCTAAGACCCTTTTTCCCAAGGTATGCATCATTAATCTTGCTTTTATATTTTATTCACTTTAACATGTTGGATTGGTAATGTTTCTCATATTTTACCCATAAATGTGCAACTAATGATCATAATATGTAGAACAGCCAAAGTCTAAAAGAAATATCATTGTTGTTACACCAATTGTTCCAGTTGTGCACTAGTCTTGCATGTTGTTACATGAACTACATCAACTGCGCACCTTTCCTAGAAGTTGTCACACTTGCTGCAACAGACGCCCACTGATCCTGAAAGTTGTTACATTGACTGCAATAGATGTGCATCAATCCTAAAAGTTGTTACACTCGCTGCAATAGATGGCCACCGATCATCAAAACCGAATCCTGACGAATGATCCTCTGTTGTTACACGTTTTGGCTCACGCTGATTCTTTCTCCAAATTTGATGAATATGACAGATCTCTTGTATCTTATGAACAGCTTGAGAATCTGGGATTCTCAAGGCTGTTCTAAGTCCATTTTGAACTAAATGAATATGTCTTTAAATAGAAGAGCTTTTTGTAATCATGGTATCTGAATTTTAGCTATAAACAGAGAGTAGCATCTGAACCTTTTTGGCAAATTAATAAAAGAGAATTGAGTTTCCTTAACCTACTGTAGTTTATTTCTTTGAGTGGATTCAGTGAGAAGGAAAGGGCCCACCTTCCTCACAGACTCCCCTCTTTTTTTTTTGTTTTAGATTAACTGCTTTATTTTGGATAATTGACTGTTTAGCATTTCTATCATATATATGTTGTTACAGTTAGTTCCTTTATGTCAAATGTGCATCAGTGTGTCTCATGAGAATTAGAGTAAATTGTTGGATACTACTGGAGAATTACTTTCCCTTCCTGCATTAGATTTAATCTCTGAAAACAAAAGTGTGAATTCCTTTTCTATAGTTAAGTAGGTTTCCTTTCAGCAAGTAGGACAGAGTTTCTTTCTGCAAGAGTAAAATAGAAAGTTAGAATAGATTTTTTAATCCAGTATTCTTATAGACCTATCAGTTCAGGATTTCAATTATGCAAGTGTAATTTCAATTCTATAGGAGCTACAGCTGTGTCAGCAACTTGTGTTAGTGTTCAACCCTTCAATTTAGCTTCTTACTACAATTGATTAATGTTGCTTTCATAATCTAGCATAGACTGTGCACAATTATCTTGCAATAACAAAACTTCCCTGGGTTTGAAAATTCATATTGAACACCTTAATTCTCTATTTATTTAGACAATTAAAGTTCCCAACAGAGAGATAAGGAGGTTCATGGGGGTGTTGGAGAGAGAAGCAAATAGACGAGTTTGTGGGGGTAAGGGAGGTGTGAAGGGATAAGGGTGTGTGAACCCGCAGTGTATGGAATGAAGTGAGGGAGAAAAAGTCTAAGTATGGGGAGTAAGGGAGAATATGGGAGTGGAGTGGAGTGATAAGTAGTGTAGAGAGGGAGAACATAAAATAAACCTAAGTGGGGAGAATCTATAACAGAGGAGAGGAAGGAAAGCATAGAAGTGAAAAAACTCCAAGTATGGAAGAGTGGAGTGGTAGAGTAGAGTGAGTTATAAGGAGTTCGAAAGATTTTAAGTGTAGAATATGAGATAGTATGAGATATGAGAGAAAATAACAGTCAATTATGGAATAAGAGAATAAGACAAGTTCCAAGATAATATGTGGTTCTAAGAAAATACTTGTAAGTGTGGTTCCAAGAAAGTAAGTGTGGTTCCAAGAATTCTTAGTTCCAAGAAAAATTAGTTGTGTTTCACATGTAAGAAGTGCTCTTTTGGTGGTTAGACAAAAAAATGGATATCTTGAGCATACGGACTCATATTTTGAATCAATAAAATCATAATGAATTTGAGGCTGAAGGATACACCATGAACTTATGATCGTTCAAAATGTCCTTCTTCTGAAATTTTTTATTATTATTATTCCAAGAGTGAGAAATCAAGGTGACCAAATTTTGATAAACAATTGGCTCCAACTACAATACAGTGACCATCTGTGGGTTGTTGAGAACACCAAAATCTAAACACCAGTGTCCTTCTCCATTGGGCTATGGATTCATCTTAAAAATGGATTCTTGTAATTTCTCCTCCTTGGAGTTATCTTCAAATACCGCCTCCACTTTGCAATTTTTTTATTGTGCAAAAAATAGATTCAAGAAACAAACTATGTACAAACAAGATCTACCTACCCTATCCTACTTGGAGGAAAGGAACACTTTTAGGTGTAGGTAGATTTCCAATGGATTCACTCAAGCATCCAACTGATTTGTGGAATGAACTCAAAAATTGGGAAAGATATAATGGTTTCTATCAAATCATCAAGAGCATACCCAAATAATATTGAAATAAAATTGACTTGGAGATGCCCAAAATATGATTGCATTGCTTTCCCAACAATGCTTGGGAACCATGATTCATCAAAATAAATTCTTGGTTGCTCATGATTGTTGTTGTCTTTGGTTGGATGATAAGATTCTAATCTGAAAATACTTTCGTATTTCTCCTTATCATCAACCACATCCAAGATTCTTGATTCATCAACAATGTCTTGAAAGAATACATCCTTCATGCAATGATCATGTTCCCATGGTGAGGTTGCAAAGATAAATTGTTGTTGAACATTTGTAGGGAACTAAAGGATTTATTTTGTTGTTCATCAACAAAGTCATTATCTTCATAAATTAAACATATCATCCATTGATCCTCTTGTTTCAAATTCCCTTATTTTGATGCTTGGAAGATATCATCTTCATTAAATTTTGCTTCAAATGAGCAATCAATATCAGAAATATATGATGTAAAATGATGATTATTTCTATTCATCCAATGGAAAAAATATTCGTGTGGCTTGTTATAAATTGGGTGTGCCATTTGAGAATCTACTGCAACATTTTCATCATGATTGTATTGAATGAAATCTTTGTGTTCATCTTTGAACTCATTATGATCATCACTCTCAAACTAAGCACATGAGAGGTTGAAATTTCCCTCCAATGGAGCATGTAGAGGATAGTATTCTTCTTGAATTGAGACTTTGAGGTTCTCATTTCCTTTTTAGAGAACAATATCTGGAAAAAAAAATCACATCTTTCATCAAATATTTCTTCAAAATCCATTCCTCTATTGTCTTGAAAAAAAAATTGAAAGTTTAATATATTGGCACCAGTTTCATGAACATTCCTTTCAATGACTTGAGTTCCCTACATTAACTCTTTCCAGTTGTATTTTACTTCTTGCTCGATAAAAATCTCATATTCATGGGAAAGGAATTTTCATAACAACTTAAATTGATGACATCATTTGGAAACATTTATTGAGGAATCTCATGAAGAACTTTCATAAATATGAAAATGAAATATTTTATTGTCTCTTCCTTGTTGATATGGATTTCAACGAACTTCAAGAAAAGGGAATATGGATATCTTCTTGGAAAATATTTCTCGACAAATAAATTTTATAATACGTCCCAATTAGTGATGGTTTTGGGTAGCAATGAATAAAACCATTCACTAGCATTTTCTTTCGGAGTCAAGATAAATAACTAGCATGCAACATCATCTTCAACCACATTATAAATCTCATAAGCACTGTCAAATTTAATCAAATGTTTTCTACATCCTCTGAAGTATTCCTGAAGAACATGGGAAACTTGTCAGTGACAATATCTGGAGAGGGATGAACTTCTCCTTGCAAATTGAGTGGACTTCTATGCAACCATTTCTTTCTTTGGCTAGCTTCTCCCTTCACTATAACTTGGACAACTTTTACTGGGCCTGGTGGAAAAGGAAAATTGTCTTCATAGCATGAAAGAAAATCCTTGGAGGAGTCTTCATACAGATCTTCTTGAAACTCTGGAATCCTTTTAGTGAAGTCACTAAGGCATATTTCTTCAATATCTTGAGTCTCAAAGATGGATTTTCCAAGGAGATGATTCTCCCAAATCTTGGATTATTCTTTGGTTCTATAGAAATTGTCAGAACTTATTTGTGACTGAAATTTCAATAATATATCTTGTTACACATTATTTCCGTCATCCCTATGATCGTTAATGATGTAAACCTATATGTTGCCTTCAGAGGGGTCAGTGGCATGAGTTCCCAAAGAAAGAAGAGAGAAGAACTTTTCTTGAGAAAAGAAGTTGCATTCTCCTTTATAAAAACCCTATTAAAGAGGATGTTCACAGGCTGCTATATAGGCAGGGTGTGAGAATGTCTGATTCTCGCAGGCTGCACCATAGTTGGGTTGCGAGAGGTTCGCAGGTTTCCCTATAAGCATGGTGCGAGAATGCTCATATGTGGGAAAAATGAGCATCTTCTCGATGCTTCTAGAAGGAGAAACTTCCATAGTGAGGTGGTGTCCCAATGGTTTGGATCTTACTCACTTTCATGATTTAGTGGGATCATCATAACCTCCTCACCTTATCCTCTTCAACTTATAAAAGGAGAGGAGCTCTCATGGAGAATGTTAGTTTTTTTTGTCTTGGCATTGTTAGCTTGGTTAGAGTGGCTTTGAGATTTGCTTTGTCAAGATAGATTGTGAGTAGCTATCAGATCCATGGTATTCGAATCCTTGGAGAAAGAAGTGTGTGGGGAATGAAGGACAGTTGGAAGGGACCTTACGACATCAAGGCCATGGTTGTAAACTCTCTTTCACATTTAATATGATACAGTAATATGATTCTTTCCTATAAATCTTGTTGTGTTTTATTGTATGATTCCTTGATCACATACATAGGTTTATATTGAGTTTATGCTATTACTATCACTTTGGTTGGTTGTGTTCTTTTGCAGGATCATCATTGTATGATCGTTTGAACAGAGCTAGGATGGCAATGGTGAGAGGAAGTGGTGTTTAAACAGTATGCAATCTATCCCTCTTTAGTTAGTAAATTCAATATCTAAAACTTAAGGAAAGTGTCATGTTCTGATGTGTTTTGTTCTAGATCTAGGTGGATCTAGGGAGATCAATTAGTGTCTGCACCTACCAATTTATCTGATAACAAAATTGGTGACTGTACTGGGGAACGGATTGTTTCCTAGTTAGTCTAGTTTCCCTTTCTTTGATTGCTTGTTTTCTGGTCTCTGAGTCTGTGGGAGATCCATCTAGACTCTCTGGATCTGAAAGTTCACTTAGACTCTTTGTCATTTTTCCAAATTCCTTTTGATTACAAACATTCCCGCACTTCACCTGTATACAGTCTATGAAAACCCTTGATTTTCACACCCTACTGTTCAGTCCAGTGCGACCTTCTCGCACCCTGCCTATATCTAGACTGGGAGAATCCCTAATTCTCGCATTGTACCCCACTACTAGGCTGCGAACTCATTTGTAAAAGTTTTTTATTAGGTCTTCCTATCTTTTTGATGCCCAGTTTTGCTTTGATCAGCTGGATTGAACTTTTGGAGCCTATATTGACCTGTTTATAATCTACTTGACATTCTTTGAGTTTCTTTTAGCCATCTTTGCTTTGTTTGGTTTTGAAGGATTAGTCTCTTGCTTTGAGTGTCTTTCAATTACAAAGCGTGTGTTTTCTTTAGAATTGTTTAGGGAAAGATCAGATTTCTTCTGAATAGTTCGCTTTAAAAGAAAACTTTTAGTTTGGGTTTCTTTGTTTTAACAAAGTTCATTATTTCTTTTAGTGAAATTTTTGAAACAAAAAGATTTAATTTCTTGCTTTATATTAGATTGAGGGAATCCTTGCATTTGAAGTAGCGAAATTGCATGATTCTTGGAATTTTTTGGTCTTAAATTCCAAAAACAATTCCCCCGCATGGCCGAGGGGGGCCATGAATCATGCATTGGTGTACCGTATCTTTTTCTCATTTCTTGAGAATCTTGATATTGATGAGTTTAATATATTTTGGGACATTGTGTATATGGGAATGATAAATGTTTTCTCCTTCTCGTAGCATATCTTTCATCGAAATGAAAAGATTGCATCTTCATATCTTTGCATAACTTTAGAGTCATTCAAAACACCATATTGTCCACGCCATTTTCCTTTTGAGTAACAACAGCCTTAAAAATAAAGAGCTTATAAAAATTGATTAGAAATTTTTATATTTTATGGTAGCAAACCTACATCAGATTAGTTGTAGGGCTTTGGAATAGGTGTGAAAGATAACTTTCCAAAGNTCTTGTGATAGGGAGAGTTAAATACACTTACTACATTTTGTCCTGGGAAGCCCTTCTCACACAAGGGTCAATCACGAGGTCTCATTAAGACTGGTAGAGTTACTCACCCTGCTTTGTTGATCTTGGTGTAGAGATTGCGCGTATTATGGGGGTCACTTGAAGGTATACCCACAATTATGAGTGGAAGCCTTTCAAGTTGATTTTGGGCTAGATACCCTGCATTTGCACGTGAATCAGACTGTCAATTGTTTCCCCAAGCATCACTATAGTAATCGGTAACCTTAGTGGCCTATCTCTCTAGATTCTTTACACGAGGTGGCTATGGAGGGATAAGTCTTCACGGTACCTAGAATTGACGTTGGCCAAACTCACTCGAGCGCCTTTGAGGGTATACTCACGATTATGTGTGGGAGCTTGTACCAAGGCATAAGTTCATTAAGCAGGTCATCAACGTAACTTTTCCACCCGCTCTGTCTCAGCCCCTTCTTACTTTCTTCCCTTGACATTGGATTTCATCACCAACTAGTGAGCTCATTGCGAGAAGCTTTTGTTTGCTTGCTTGCTTACTAGATTTTTAGCGTGTGCTATTTGTTTTCCCTAGAAGACTCTAGTTTGGATATTAGTTTTAATGGCATCAATTCCCAAAATGACCAATGAAGGAACCCCTGCTTTAGGGGAACCTTTTGTTTTTCCTTCTTATGGAAACATTGGACCTCCTCACATCACTACTTTGAGCCTTCTGGGTCTCACAATTGGATTACTAGTATGGTTTTTTTCCACTCAGGTAATCCTAAATGCAATTAGTGTTTCAGCCACAAGAACTTCCCCCCAAGAGCATCAACCTCATGTTGATCCTTCACCTTCTTCACCAGTAAGGTCTTCTTCACCTTCTTCCCTTGCAAGGTCGCCTTCCATTTCATCTTCTTCGTAGAGTGAAAGTTCTAAATCTAGTAACTCGGTGAATAAGAAGAAGAAGAAAAGAAATATTAAGAAGAATAAAGATAAACAAGGGTCAAAACCTCCAACCACTGTCAAACATGTTGGAAAGCAACCAGTTATTGTTAATCGTGATGGGAGTGTTGATGATGTCAAGATCACCCAAACAACTCATAAGCCCAAGTACCCTTGCAGGCTTTGTAAGGGTATCCATCTTCTTAAGGATTGCCCTGGTCTATACAAGGTTATAGAAGCATGGTCTACACATCCTCTCCAACCCATGTCATTAGCCTCTGAACAACATGTTGATGACTTCCCGTCAACTAGTCACCATATAGTTGGGAAGAAGAAAAGTAGATCCAAGTTCCCGTGTATGTTATGAAAAGGGCATCATCTAACTCATTTTTTCCCTCGTATGGACAAAGCCTCGAAATTACTGGAAGACATGACTGTTTCACAGCCTCAACTTCCCGCTTCTTATCGCAAGATTTCTCACAACCCACCTATAGTTGATGGAATGATCAATATGGTTCCCCCGTTGATTAGTCCAGTTGATCAAGTGGTCAATTTGGTCGCTTCCTTAATTGAACCAGTTGACAAAGTGGTTGATCCGATCCCATTTTCAGTCAATCCCACTCTCCCTTTAGAGAGTGTTAACAAAGTGGTTGATCCGATCCCATCTTTGGTCGATCCCACTCTCCCTTTAGAGAGTGTTAACAAAGTGGTTGATCCAATCCCATGCTCGGTCGATCCCACTATCCTGTCAGAGAATGAAACCCAAGCGGTCGATCTATTTCCACCTGTCAACCCCATTCTCCCCTTGGAGAATGAAACCCAAGTGGTCGATCTGATCTCTCCATCGGTTGATCCTACTCTCTCACTAGAGAGTAAACCCAATACTACCCATGTTTTTCTCGTTGATACAGAATCTACCATGTCAGGGGCTATTCCTCCTTCTCATGTGGAATCCCCTCCAAGTTATGAGGCCATCCATTTTGATTGGGGTGTGCTAACTGGATTTTGTCTTCCCTTTCACATTCCTTTCCAAATTACAATACAGGTTTTTGGTCGAGCCGTTCCTCAGACACTGATAGATGAAGGTGTATCCGTTAGTATTTTGTCCTCTTTTGCTTGGCAAGCTTTGGGTTGTCCTCCACTTGCGTCGATTACGCAAAATCTGTTAGATTTTAACAGAAGAACCAGTCAACCTTTAGGGACCCTTCCTCAGTTTCATGTAACTTTGGGAGGGAAAACTATCTTTATTCACGTCATGGTAGTCCAAGACCCCTTGGATTTTTCCTTACTCCTTGGGCGAGATTATGTCTATGCCATGAAATCTATTGTGTCCACTCTTTTTCGTGTGATATCTTTCCCTCATGATGGACGGGTTGTGATTGTTGATCAACTTTAATTCATTGACCCTGCTTGGATTGCCTCCCTGAATGGTTCTTATATGCAGACGATATCACCCCCGCCACAGGTCAATTATGTGGCATTGTCGCCCATGGCTTCAACTTCTGATGACTTAGATCCAGTAGTTAACATGGTGATTTCTTCGAGAGGGTTTTTAGAGCCTGATCTCTTTACTCCTGTCGCGACCCTCGACATGGTGTCCTCCCAGAGTGTGTTTCTTCCTTCCAGCAAAGACCTCTTGGAAGCCATGACCGAGTTTTGTCCCTTGACATGGTGTCATTCTGAAGCTTTTTCCTCTTGGAATCCATGATCAAGAAGAGAGACTTCCAAGGATAGTTTTTGCGTCTCTGAGGCAACCTCATTAAAAAATGAAACAAAGGTCTTTGAGCATGGTTTTTTTATTTCAAGCTCGTTAAAAAATGAAACCACTTACGAGGATAGTTTTTTTTCGTCTATGTGGCAACCTCGTTAAAAACTGAAACAGAGGTTACGAGCACAGTTCTTTTTTCTGTTTCAAGCTCGTTAAAAAATGAAATAGTTTTCCCCCTCCCTATTTGAGTCAAGTCCTTCGTCTAGTATTTGAAGCTTCATTTCCTCTGCCTTTGTTGTTGGATGAAATGAAGCTTGGGGGGTAATACTTTCATCCTCTAGACTTCATGTTGAAGTAGAGCC
The DNA here is from genome assembly GCA_032191745.1 of Picea mariana. Classification (NCBI taxonomy): domain Eukaryota; kingdom Viridiplantae; phylum Streptophyta; class Pinopsida; order Pinales; family Pinaceae; genus Picea; species Picea mariana. The sequence goes on from JASDQU010013236.1 coordinate 80,094, forward strand.
GCTAGTTTCTCAAGCTGGCGGCTAAGTACCAACCATCCATGTGTTATATGTTGGGAAGTCCAAGCATAGCTTTCTATGGTTCAAGCTTGTGTAAAAATGAAACCACTTACCTCAAGCATAGTTTCCTCTGGTTCAAGCTTGTGTAAAAATGAGACCAAGTCCAAGCATAGTTTTGTTTTTTTTTAAAGCTTGCATAAAAATGAAAACAATCCCGAGCTTAGTCATTGTTCTTTCTCATGCTCATAAATACATGAGAATAAGTTATCAAGCTTAGTCTTTGCTTTTTCTCATGCTCGTACATATGTGAGAATGTAACCAAGTGTACTTTTATCACTTTTTCAGACTTGTAAAGATTATATGAAAAAGGAACCCCCTGGAGTTCCCTTTAATCTCTTTTTAAACTCTCTAAACATGAAAAGATTGTCGAGCGATCTTGTTCTTTTCACGCTCGTTAAAGTATTTGAAGAAAACATCTGTTGAGTGAAATTTTATCTATTTTTCGATCTCATCAGACTATTTTACGAAAAATTAACTGAGAGAGTTCTCTTTAAGTGCTTTTAAGACTCTATAAACATGAAAAACCCCTGAGTTTTATTTTTTTGGACTCGTAAAACAAACATCGAAAGGCCTATATGGGACCGAACCACTCCTTCTTAGGGTTCGTTAAACATACTCAGAGGGACTCATCCGAAGAATGAGATTACATTACAAGCATATGTTATCCTCCTCTATCTTGCGTAAAAATAAAGAGGTACTCGCCAGAAATAGTGGGGGAAAAAATTGGAAAAGAAATATGTCTAAACCTGTATTCCATGGAAGAGTCGCTTTTGAACATGACACCCTTTCACTCGCCTTGTGTATAGGTTGGAAAATCCTCTTGTCTCCTGATCATACTCCTATAAGATTACAAATTGGTCTGTGATCCTTATTGTTGAGTCAGTATTTCCAAGACAGTTGTCGTGTCGTCAATATGTTCAAAAAAAAATTCAACCCGGAAAGTCGTCTATTGCATCGACCATTTCTGCAGTCTTTAAGCCTTCTATTGCATCGGTCATCCCTGAGTCAGTCCTGAATCACTTGTTACTCTTACCTACATCAACTCTTGTTACTTGTTTCATGTCATTGATGTGGGATATATTAAGGCCCTCTTGTGACGAGTCTTTTCCTGTCGACTTCAACTCATTATCCAAGAATTAGACTTAGAAACCAATTGGTACCTTGGAACTTGCATGCCTCAATGGTAGGTTTCCTCTCTTTCGACAATGGGTTTTCATTATTGACCCCTGATCGGGAGATTCCGCCGAGTGTTCAACTTCAGCTCATTAATTCACGTTCGTTGGATTGTACTAGTGTACGTTGGGAGTCATTGACATTAATGGTGATTTCCCTCACGCTTGTTAATGGTATACACTAATGACCAGTAATTAAGTGGTTTCTACCATGTTCGACTTCGACACATGTATTCATATGGTTAGATTAGTACTATAGAGTGGTGGAGATGAAGACCCTGAATCTTTTCTGACAGATTCAGGTTGTGTTGGAGTATATTTAGTTTGTATTGTTGCATAGATCCACATTATATGTCTCATGGCTATGTTCAAATTTGAGTCTTTAACAC
>JASDQU010013236.1:135722-155216 GCA_032191745.1 Picea mariana
CACATATGCCTCTACCATCTAATTCTTCAAACCTGGGATTTATAGCAGATGCATTTTCTGCTTTGCACTCTTCAGATGCAGCTTCAAAGGCCCTGGTTAGCCAGTCTGCACTAAGGGCAACTGAGCCATCTTGTCTCTCCTGTATACATCGTTCTATTGGGGTTAATAACAATAATAATACTATGGGAGTCAATAATTCTGTCAACAACTTTCAGTGGGGTAACGATGGCCTCTCTCAAAAGGTATTCGCTCAGCATGTCGTCGGCAGTATTCAAGTGGCCGATTTGAGTAGAGACAAGAATGATGAAATGACTTATGCAGTCTGTAGTCGATTGGATCACCCACTTGATCAACTACGTTCTTCTGTAGTTCCTCCAATGGACTTTGATTCTCTCTGGAATAACGACACTTGAAAATCCAGTTTATTCTAAACGTTCTAGAACTAATTGTTTTTACCTTCTTCTCGAAATACCAGATAAGAATAAATTTGGATTTATGGAGCAGCATTCTACTTTACTTTTTGAATTTCATTTAAAATGTATTAAAAAATGCTTAATTAAAATGTATTAAAAAACAGTGGAAAATTTCAGAAAGTTTTCAATTTCATCCACAGTTACATTTCCCGATTCCCTAAAGATTGACTAAAAATTCCAAAAATAAAAATGTGTAGAGTTATACATTACAAATGTTGTAAAACCAAATATTTGACAATGATGAATCAATTTATTTGGAATTTTCCTAAAAAAAAATGTGTGGAGTTATACATTACAAATATTGTAAAACCAAATATTTGAGAATGATGAATCAATTTATGTGTAAAAGAAAAAATGGTTTCAACTATCTAAAAAAATATTATTATTAAATTTAGATGATAGTCTGATAGCAAATGGACAAAAATCAATAATCTTAAAATATTTAACTTTCTTCATTTTTTCACACAAAGTGGAAAGAGCAAAGCCCAAAGAGGAGTGGACAGCTTAGACTGGGTTTAAGTAAAGAAGAAAAACGCTAAAATAAGATTGAGAACCATTTATTTCATCTGGTAAACGGGATGAAGTTTCTCTGTTCACATAGCAAAAGATTCACACCAAATGAGAACATATCTTCTTGTTAAATTTTCTGATGCTTTTAAGTGTAAGAATGAAAAGTACTTTGCACATTGTTAAATTTCCTGATGCTTTTAAGGGTGAGAATGAAAACTACTTTGCACATTGTTCTGTGTTAGATTGCATGTTCATGAATTTCAGATGGCAGGTATATTGAACTAGTGAATGTGAGGATTTTATCGAGAGTGCAACGGCATCTGTTTTTGTGCATTAATCCTTCAAGGCAGATCCTTAATGGGCCGACGAGGATCACATTTTATGTTTATTAGGTCGTTATTGGAAAGGCGTTGGAAAGTTAATCTACATTATTTGTTGTTCTGGATAATAGGGTTAGAGAAAATGTTAGCGTAAGGTTGAAACATGATCTGTTATCTTAATTTTAAGATTTAACTGTGTATTTAAATATTATTTAAATACACATTTTTATTAAATAAATATAAAGGGCCATCTTTAACTGGATAGTAGATTCGGGTCAATCCACATTCAAATTAATCTCACGTAATATTAAGTTGGTAAATGTTTTGATGTTGTATTAATTATGTAACAACAACACAACAAACCATACACCAGTGACCCTCTAGAGATCACCTATGTGATGGTTCAAGGCATTATATAGGGTGAATTCGAGGATTTTTGTTTAGGACCATAGATGATTTTAGGGGCTAAATTTCGCTCATGGGCTAATTTTCCATGGTTTTTCCAAAAACAAGATTCGCTATTTTAAAAATAATTCGCCCAAATTCTATAGGATAAAATTATTTTACCTTAAAAATCGCCGAAATTTTATAAAAACTATATAAAATCCTTAGAAATTTGAATATTTTTACAAAAATATCGCCAAACATTTATAGTTGGCATATGAAGGATAAGTAAGATTTGCCAAGGTTTCTACATTTTAAAATAATTTTCCATCCTTAAAATCATCCCTGTTTAGGACTTAGGATCTTTGTTTTCTTCTCTCAATTTTGTAAGAGGCATTTATGGTGTAAAAAAAAATTGATGGTATTCATATTCGAAATCAAATGACAAAGATCCCCTATACTGTGGTCGTTCAAGGATTCTATCATAAGGCTTGAGACAAATAATCTTTATATAGGGCATACATAATTTGCATTCCTTCTTTAACCATGGTCAAGGCCTTGAGACCAATTCATGGTTCAAAAAACATCATAATGGCAGCCATATCTAGTAAAGACATCTTGTGTGATATTTTTAGGTCTTATTTATGGTTCCCTCTAGCTGAAAACATTTCAATTAGGGCTTATCTATATTCTTTTCATCCTTTGAGCATCATAAAGGCCCAAAGAACCCTCCCTAGCATGAAAAACCGATGAATGTCATCCATATTCATAACCATAGGTGAAGGACTGCCTCCAACTGTGCTTAGTTGCAAAACTCTTCATGTAGGTCCTAAGGGACTTATTTTCCATCCATGACCATGATCAAGGACTCTAGACCCATCTATGGTGTGTAAAACCTCCAATTGGAAACCATATCCTACCAAAAGAGAAAAAAAATCCTAAAGAGGACCAATGTGGCAGTTCAAGGCCTTGTGTTTGATCTAGATAAGCTTCTTTTAGGGCCTAATTCCCTTGGTTTCCTCCCTCGGCCATGGCAAAGGCTCTAAGATCGATTCTTGTCTTACAAGACCTATTATTGGCAACTAGGTAATCAATCGAAGGTGAAAGATCCATTTCTAAGGTCAAGTGTCATAGTTTAAGGACACATTTATACTTCCTAGACTGAGAATCTTCATATTGGAGGTATGACACATGTTTTCTTTCTCTAACCATATTTAAGGCCCTATGGACACTCTATGGTGCAGAAACCTCCTAATATCACCATATCCCATATGGAGACCAAATTTTCTTTGAAGAGGAGCTATGGTATATTTTTAGATGTGTTCATTGTTTTTCAGCATGATATGCTTCATTTAAGGAATAGTGCACTAGTTTTCCTCCCTCCACCATGGTAACGGGTCCAAGAACGATTCTGGGTATGCAAAAACTAGCAATGGCACATTTCTTGTCGGAGTCCAAAGACTCTATACATAGGTCATAAGTGGTAGTTCAACAACTCATTCATAGTGCCAAAATCCAAGAAGCTTAATATAAAGCTCAAGGTACTAGCTTCCATGTTTCCATGATCATACCCAAGGCCTCAAAAGGTATATATTGTGTGAAAAAGATCCTAATTGAGCTAATATCAAATCCGAAGGCCAAAGATCATGCTAGGAGGATCTGTATAGTGGTTTGAGGCCTTGTTCATGGTGCTTGAGCTCAAGAATATTTATTTAGGGCCTACTAGCCTTGTCCTCCTCCCACACCCATTGTGAAGGTCTTAAGACACATTCTTAGTGTGTAAGACATACTAATGGCGTCCATATTCTCTTGTATAAGTTGAACATCCCCTACATTGGTCCTGTGTGTTGGTTCAAAAACGTTTTCATTGTATTGAGGGTCAAGAACTTTCTTATAGTGCCTAACACACTTGTTTTTATTTCCTAGCCATTCTCAAGGCCTCGAGACCCCTCTGTGTTGTATAAAAACTCCTAATGGTGACCATGCCACACTGGAAGGCCAAATATCCCATAGATAGGGTTGATGTGGTCATTATAATCTTCACTTATGTTCTTTAAGCCCAACAACCATGGTTTAGGGCCCAAGGCACTTGTTTTCCTCCTCTAAGCATAGTGAAGGCCGCAAAACCAATTCCATGTTTGAAAAAAACTACTAAATACAACAATATACATGATCAAACGCCAAGGATTTCCAACATGGCCTTGTTTCATGGTTCTATATGTGATTCATGCGACTTAATCTCAATAAATTTCCAAAATTCATTAAGAATAAGGGTTTTTTCCATTAAGGGAGATAATGGTTATAAGGTTTAAAGGTTAWATACATGAGTGATTAAAGTATGTAGAAGTGATATGGATTCATATCTATTAGTTTTATGGGTAATGAGTTAGGGCTTACAATTATTAGAGGTTATGGATTAAGGTTTAAATGGTTGGAGATTATTTGGATTAAAGGTTTTATGAATTAAGGTAAAAGTTCATATAAGGATTTATGAATAATCATTGCGAATATAAAATGTACATATTATGAAATCTGTGCATGCTATTTTTAGTTAAAAAACAAAAATTTCATCAATCATCGCATCAATCTTGTAAAACAATTATGAAACTATGAATATTAGCATATATATGGAGGGAAAACCATTGTTATGAACATTTTTTAATATTTTAGTGTGATTTGAGGGATATTTTTTTTTATTTCTTCTTATCAATCCTTGTGAACATGGAAAACATGCATAGTCAATTAAGAAAGTCTTTGGGGAGAGCACACTCGATGATAAAAAAAACTTATTGAAGGAATAGAGAAAGCAAGGTTAGGTAACAAAATCTTAATTGGGTATAGTTCAAGAATTTCAGAGGAAGAATAGTTATCCTCCCTATCACGTACAAATCCCACTAGTGAAATGTTTTTAATTCATGAGACAAATATAGTTGAGTATCTTTGTGAGTTATGGGGATTATCTCACCCTTTCCTATGGGCTAGAGGGTGGGGTACATCATTACATGTAAAATAAAAATGTTACATATGGAACATTGTTAGCATCAATGAGTCATTGCATCAATTCTTAACACAACATATACCATAGTTGATTCTACTCCACCGTGCTGCAGAAGTTGTAGTTTTTCAACATAGGTTATTTCAAATTCTACATGAAGAATACTTTCAACAATTGCTTCATCAACTTAATTTCTTCATTATGAGCGAGCAATTGCACCTTTGCTAAGATATAATTATATAGATGATGAAAGTAGAGTTGTAGTATGTGCACGTCCTCCTAATTAAGTGATCCAGGTTGATATTGGTGGCCACCCGCCTATTCCACTGGCTCAAAGAACAATTTTCTATTTTGGCAGTTTGTTACACTTTTTTGGTTCCCAAACTTATAGGGTTCTTTTGAGGCCCTGAACGATGTTTTTTGTTGGAATTTTCGGGGTCTAGGGGTTTCCAGCAATGCACCCTAACCCTTGACATAATTTTTACTTCTTGTATAGACCTTTTCGGTGAGGCATCAAACAAACCAAACAAACATCATATGAAAAAAGTTACGCCCGCAGGAAGTTGACATATCAACTACCCCCATCGACGCCCACAAACCTTTTGGAATTTCATCTTCTAGGGTTAGGGTTTTGGATGTTTCTGACTTTATCATTTATGATTTATGTTATAAAGGCCTTAAAAGCCTCATTGTAATCACCTTCTTTCAAATGCACATAGTCACCACATCTCTTCTCATAGATAAGATACCAAAATTCGAGCAAGCTTGCTTCATTATGCATTTTTACAGTTTCAACATTTTCTATTTATTAATAGAATTCAAGTTTCACTATATCTTTGTGTTTTTTTTAAATATATGTATTTCAATTCATTCCATTCAAAAATATGGATGAATGGTATCATAGCGATCTTCTCTCTATTGGTTTCTTTGTACATGTCCCCGACGAGGTCAGGGTACAAGGAGTTGGGACTCAAAATAGTTGAGCCTTTGCACGACCTTCCTCAGTGACCTCTAAGACCTACCATGATGGAAGAAAAGAGAGATGAGGGAGAAATTGATCCTATTAAATTGTTGCTCAGGGAAGCCCTTGCGCAACAAAGGAACGAGATGATGGATATTTTTTCCCAGATCCTTCGACGACTGCTAATAGTAGATGCATATTCATCAAGTGACCACTTTGGAGGTGCCACCCCATTCAAAGTATAAGTGAATTTTGATATTCCTTTGTTTGAAGATAAGATAGATGCAAATGATCTATATAAATGGTTGAATCTACTAGAAGGGTATTTTTATCTCCATAATTTTTTCGATAGAGAAAAGATTACCTTTGTATTCCTTAAGGTTGTCCCCCATGTCAAGGATTGGTGGGAGACTTACTGTGAGAAAAATGCCACGAAGGAATCCACAATATTTGTTGTCGCACCCACTTGGTATTCTTTCAGGGATGTTGTTAAGGAACAATACCAACCTATTGGAAGCTATGATGACCAGTATACGAGATGGATCACACTACGACAGGAAAGGGACAAAAAAGTGTCAGATTTCATAAATGCATTCCATAACGTGTGCACCATGTTGGGTATGAAAAAATTCAAATGACAGTTGATTCTCAAGTATCGCAAAAATATGCATAGATATATCCAAACTGAAATGGAGTTTCTGGATATCTTATCATTGGGCACGACCTATCGATACGCTGTAAAAATCGAGAAGAAATTTAAATAGATGAAGTGGGAGTTTGGATCTACCAATTCCTCACAACAAAAAGAGGGTAAAAGAAGTCCCAACCCACAGAACAAAGGATAGAGAAAGGATGGAACACCTTAGGACAACTAGTCCAAGACGCAAACAAAGAAGGGAAATGGGAAGACGAAGAAAGAAATTGGAAAGTTGTGTGAATTCCATAAGAGAACATGACATAACACCGATGAATGTCGATCGAAGCATTCATTGTTGGTAGAGATGAAAGATTGGGAGTTAGATATGGTTTATGACTCTAAATCGGAACCAGAAAAGGGGAAGTAGATCATTGATGTAGAACTTAGTGCTACCATCACTACCACTAAGGTCGAGCCAAGTGAACCTGAAGAACTAGAGGAAGGTGAGCGCATTTTTCAGTCGTAGATGTAGGTGAAGGGTGCTCTGTTGCACTTCATTGTCAATAGTTAAAGTCAAAAGAACCTCATCTTAGCAGAGGTAGTCAAATGGTTGGACCTGCGGACAACACCACACGCACAAACGTACACCATTGGGTGGCTCCTCCAAGGGAGAGATCTCCACATCAACCAATAGTGTTTCCTTCCCTATGACATCAAGGCCTTCAAGGATGAGGTATTGTGTGATATTTAACCCCTTGAAGTTTCTGATGTTCTTTTAGGCCAACCATACGCGTGAAAAAGCCATGTTTTATATGAGTCTAGACCTCGCAGTGTTATTATTACTTTGAGAAGACAAATGTACAGGATACCATAGGTAGCTCCACCTACAACCATTTCTTTGATCTCTATTAAGAAATGAAGGAAGGTAATATCCTAGACCGAGAAATGTTTCTTCTTCATTATTCGCTCTCAAAATGAAGAGAAAGTCATAGCCACATCTATGGCCTTCACACAAGACATCTCCACATAGAATAAGCAGATGGATAAGGCCATGGAATAATACAAAGACATCTTCTCCTCTCCCATTGGGGTACCTATGCATTTTCAATTCAAGCATTCAATCAATCTAACGCTCGATGCACCTCTACCCAATGGGATAGTCTATCATCGCTCTCTTCTAGAAAATGAGGAAATCAAGCACCAGATCGAAGAGCTACTACCAAAGGGGCACATCGGACCGAGCTCCTATCCCTGTGGAATCCTAATTGTACTTGTGTAGAAGAATAAATATGGAACATGATGACTCTGAATTGATTACATATCCCTAAACAAATTCACAGTTAGGAACCGGTACCCAATTCCCCGAATTGAGGATCTTCTTGACCAAATCAAGGGATCCAAGTGCTTCAGTAAGATTGATCGGAAGTCTGGCTACCACCATGTCCTAATAGAACATATTGATGTATGGAAGACTTCTTTCAAGTCCAAAGAAGTTATTTTCAAATGGCTATTCATTCCCTTTGGTTTGATGAATTCCCCAAAAACATTCGTGAGGTTGATGGACGATATCTTGTGACATTTCACCAATTATTTTGTGGCTGTATATATGGATGATATCCTCATCTTAAAAAAAAAAATTGGGTGGAACACTTGCAACATATTCAGTAGGTCCTTCACACTCTGCAACAACACAAGCTATATGCTAACTTGGAAAAATGATGCTTTGGCATGAACAAGGTCCAATACATAGGCTACATTGTTGACGAACAAGGTGTGCATGTGGATCTAGCAAATATCCACATCATTCATGACTGGCTAGCCCAACCACACTAACTAAGATTTGGATTTTCTTAGTACTTGCCAACTTCTATCGTAGGTTCGTGTTGGGATTCTCCCATATTGCATGGGCCCTCATCCAAGTGACCAAAGGTGGTGGCAACGAATTGTTTTTGTGGGGAAAGTCGCAACAACAAGTGTTTAAGGATCTGTAACATTTCTTGTACTCAGACCTTGTGCTCTCCTTACCTAATATGCAACAACTCTTTGAGGTTGAGACTGATGCTTCTAACTATGTTGTGGGTGTAGTTAAAAAACAAAAAATTCATCAATCATCATATCAATCTTGTAAAAAAACTATGAAACTACGAATATTAACATACATATGGAGGGAAAACCATTGTTATGAACATTTTTTAATATTTTAGTGTGATTTGAGGGATATTTTTTTTATTTCTTCTTATCAATCCTTGTGAACATTGAAAACATGCATATTCAATTAAGAAATCTTTTAGGAGAGAAAAATCAATTCTAAAAAAAACTTATTGAAGGAATAGAGAAAGCAAGGTTAGGTAACAAAGTGTTAATTGGGTATAGTTCAAGACATTTAGAGGAAGAATAGTTATCCTCCCTATCACATCCAAATCCCACTAGTGACATGTTTTTAAGTCACGAGAAAAATATAGTTGAGTATCTTTGTGAGCTATGGGGATTATCTCAACCTTTCCTATGGGCTACAGGGCGAGGTACATCATTACATGTAAAAGAAAAATGCTACATATGGAACATTGTTAGCATAAATGAGTCATTGCATCAATTCTTAACACAACAATACCATAGTTGATTCTACTCCACCGTGCTATGAAAGTTGTAGTTTTTCAACATAGGTTATTTCAATTTCTACATGAAGAATACCTTCAATAGTGGCTTCATCAACTTAATTTCTTCATTATGAGCGAACAATTGCACCTTTGCTAAGAGATAATTATATAGATGATGAAAGTAGAGTTGTAGTATGTGCACATCCTCCTAATGACGTGATCCGGGTGGATATCGATGGCCACCCACCTATTCCACTGGCTTGAAGAACAATTTTCCATTTTAGTAGTTTGTTACAGTTTTTCGGGTCCCAAACTTATAAGGTTGTTTTCAAGCCCTAAACGATGTTTTTTGTTGGAATTTTTGGGGTCTAGGGGTTTCCAAAAACGCACCCTAACCCTTGACATCATTTTTAGTTATCAAATAGACCTTTCCAAATAGGTATCAAATGAACCAAACGAAGATTGCATGAAAAAGTTACGCCCTCAGGATGTTGATGTATCAACTACCCCCATTGACACCCACAAACCTTTTGGAATTTCATCTTTTGGGGTTAGGGTTTTGGATGTTTCAGGTTTTATCATTTATGCTTTATGTTACAAAGGCCTTCAAATCCTCATTGTAATGATCTTCTTGCAAATGCACATAGCTGTCACATCTCTTCTCAGAGATAACATACCACAATTTGAGCAAGATTGATTCATTTTGCATGTTTACAGTTTCATCATTTTCTATTTATTAATATAATAAAAGTTTTACTATATCTTTTTTCTTTTGTTATATATACGTATTTCATTTCATTCCATTCAAAAATATCGATCAATGGTATCAGAGCGGTCTGCTCTTTATTGGTTTCTTTGTACATGTCCCCCACAACTTCATGGTACAAGGAGTTGGGCCTCAAATTAGTTGAGCCTTTGCAGGACCTTCCTCAGTGACCTCGACGACCTCCCATGACGGAAGAAAAGAGAGATGAGGGAGCAATCTATCCTATTAAATTGTTTCTCAGGGAAGCCCTCGTGTGACAAAGGAATGAGATGATGGATATTTTTTCCCAAATCCTTCGACGACTACTAATAATAGATGCATATTCATGAAACAAAAACTTTGAAGGCACCACCCCATTCAAATTAAAAGTGAATTTTGATATTCCTTTGTTTGAAGTTTAGATAGATGCATATACCCTATATAAATGGTTGAATCTACTAGAAGGGTATTTTTTTGTCCATAATTTTTTCGATAGAGAAAAAAATACCTTTGTGCTCATTAAGGTTGTCCCCCATGTTAAGGATTGGTGGGAGACTTACTGTGAGAAAAAGGACACTAAGGAATACACAATATTTGTGGTCCCACCCACTTGGGATTCTTTCAAGGATGTTTTTAAGGAATAATACTACCCTATTGGAAGCTATGATGACTAATATATGAGATGGATCACACTACAATAGGAAAGGGACCAAAAAGTTCCAGTGTTCACAAATGTCTTCCATACCTTGTGCACCAATTTGGGTATCAAAAACTTCGAATGACTGTTGATTCTCAAGTACCGCAACAGTGTGCATAGATGTATCCAAACTAAAATGGAGTTTCTGGATATCTAATCATTGGGCACAACCTATTGATATGTTATAAAAATCAAGCAGAAATTTAAACAATTGAAGTGGGAGTTTGGATCTACCATTTCCTCACAACAAAAATAGGGTAAAAGAAACCCCATCTCACAGAAAAAAGGATAGATCAAGGGTGGAACACATTAGGACAACTAGTCCAAGACACAAACAAAGAAGGGTAATGGGAAGATGAAGAAAGACACTAGAAAGTTCTGTGAATTCCATAAGAGCACCTGACATAACACTGATGAATGTCAATCAAAGAATTCATTACCGACCGAGATGAAAGCCTTGGAGTTAGATGTGGGTTCCGACTCTAAATCGGAACCAGAAAAGGGGAAGCAGATGATTGATGTAGAACTCAATGCTACTGTCACTACCACTAAGGTCCAACCAAGTGAACCTAAAGAACTAAAGGAAGGTGAGTGCATTTTTCACTCGCAGATGTAGGTGAAGGGTGCTATGTTGCACTTCATTTTCAATAGTGAAAGTCAAAAGAACCTCATCTCAGTAGAGGTCATGAAATGGTTGGACCTGCGAACAACACCACACCCACAACCATATGCCATCGGGTGGCTCCTCCAAGGGAGAGATCTCCGTGTTAACCAATAGTTTCTCCTTCCCTATGACATCAAGCCCTTCAAGGATGGGGTATTGTGTGATATTTCATCCCTTGAAGTTTGTGATGTTATTTTAGGCCAACCATATGTGTGAAAATTCCATGTTGTATATGAGTCTAGACCTCACACTATTATTATTACTTTGGGAAGACAAATGTACATGATACCAGAGGTAGCTCCACCTACCACCATTTCTTTCATCTCTGTTAAGAAATGCAGGAAGGTAATCTCCTAGACCGAGAAGTTTTTCTTCTTCATTATTCACTCTCAAAATGAAGAGAAGGTCACAACCACATATATGGTCTTCACACAAGACCTCTCCACATAGAAGAAGCAGATGGACAAGTTCATGGAATAATCCAAAGACATATTCTCCTCACCCGGTGGGGTACCTGTGCATTTTCAATTCATCATTCAATCGATCTAATACCCAGTGCACCTCTACCCAATGGGATAGTATATTGTCGCTCTCTTCTAGAAAATGAGGAAATCAAGAACCATATCCAAGAGCTACTCCAAAAGGGGCACATCCGACCGAGCTCCTAACCTTGTGGAAGCCTAATTGTACTTGTGCAGAATAAATATGGAACCTGATGACTCTACATTGATTACCTGTCCCTAAACAAAGTCACAGTCAGGAACCGGTACCCAATTCCCTGAATTGAGGACATTCTTTAACAAATTAAGGGATCCTAGTACTTCAGTAAGATTGATCTGAAGTTCGGCTACCACCGTGTCCCAATAGAAAATATTAATGTATGGAAGACTACTTTGAAGTCCAAAGAAGGTATTTTCAAATGGTTATTCATGCCCTTTGGTTTGATGAATTCCCCAAAAACATTCATGAGGTTGATGATTGATATCTTGTGACATTTCACCAATTTTTTTGTGGTTGTATATCTGGATGATATCCTCATATTCAAAAAAAGTTGGGTGGAACACTTGCAGCATATTCAACAGGTCCTTCACACTCTGCAACAACACAAACTATATGCTAACTTGGAAAAATGATCCTTTGACATGAACAAGGTCGAATACATATGATACACAGTTGACAAACATGGTGTGCATATGGATCCAACCAATATCTAGGTCATTCATAAATGGCTTTCCCCAACCACACTCACTGATCTTTGGAGTTTCTTAGGACTTGCCAACTTCTATTGCAGGTTTGTGTTGGGATTCTCCCATATTGCATTGGCTCTCACCCAAGTGACCAAAGGTGGTTGAAAAGAAAAAAAATTGCGGGGAAAGTCGTAACAACAAGTGTTTAAGGATCTGAAACATTGCTTGTGCTTAGACCTAGTGCTCTCCTTACCTAATATGTAACAGTTCTTTGAGTTCGATACTAATGCTTCTGACTATGTTGTGGGTGTAGTCCTCACTCAACACAACCATCCAGTGTCCTATCACAATGAGACATTATCTGATGGCATCTGTAAATACCCCACCTATGAAAAAAAAATGTAATCCATTGTACAATCCTTCCACCAATGGAAGCATTACATTCTCGGGAAGGAGAAATTCATCCAAATTGATCAAAAGCCTCTATATTTTATAAGGACACAAGGAAAATTTGATAATGATGTCCATCAAAAGTGGTCCACATACTTGCTGCAGTTCCAACTCAACATCAAGTATAATATAGGGAGCACCAACCACGTCATTGACCACCTCAGTTGACCTCCAGTTGCATCCCTAACCATGGTGTTCCACTCATGTGGACATGAGGCCTCCGGGTGGCCCCAACTCTACGAGAGAGATCCCGACTTCGCTACCAGTTACTAGACTCTTAGCAAAGGAGCGACTGTCACTAATTTTCATCTTCAGGACATAAATTTATGCCATTTGGGCCATCTATCTGTTCCTTCAAGTGAGCATGCAAAGATGATTAAGGAATTTCCCTATAGTCGGATGGCAGGACACTTTGGCATGGAAAAGACAATATTAGTGCTACAAAATAATTTCTTGGTCAAAACTGCGACATGATTTCGGAAAGTACATTAGGTCTTGAACTTCTTGTGCCATTTCCAAACCATCCATTAACAATCTAGGCCTATACACCCCTCTACTTACTCCCAACCGGCCCTGTGAATGCATCTTGATGGACTACATGTTTGTCTTTCCTTCAACCAAGCAGGGAAATGACTGTGTTTTGTGGTTGTTGATTGATTTTCTAAGATGCCCCTTTTGACATCTCGCAAGAAGAGTATTACAGCAGAGGCCACTACCAAGCTCTTCTTCGAACAAGTGTGGGTACATTTTGGGATACCACAGACCATCATATCATATCTGGACAACATATTCCTAAAAACATTTTTTTCAAGCCTCTTGTCATTGTTGGATACTAGGATCACCAAATCCACTACCTTCCAACCCCAACCTCATGGTTAGATAGAGGTCGTCAAGAGGATGATAGTGCATATCTTGCACATGTACAACTCCAACCATTCATGCACATGGGATGAGAGTCTACCCTATGTTCAACACAAGTACAACAGAGCCCTTCATAGCTCGACCAACCATAGCCCCTTTCAGGTGGGGATGGGATTTCAACCATTGGGTCCGATTGAAGTTGCACTTCCCATTGCTTCCACACCGACATAATATTCCCATGCTTAACCCAAGGCCGAAAAAGACACTAAGTTTATTTAATGGATTCAACACATCCACCAATAGGTCCATGATATTTTACAGAAAGCTAATGCTAAGTATGAGTATTTCCATGATCAACACTCTTTTCCACACAAGTTTCAAGTTGGAGACAAGGTATGGTTTCATATTTAGAAAAAACGCCTTACAAGACCCCATGGAAATCTTCTCCCGCTTTGCTATAGACCTTATACCATCACCAAGGTTGTGGGTGACAATGCCTTTGAGATGAGTATTCCTCCCTTCCTTGGCTGGCACCGAGTGTTCAATGTGGACCTCCTTCGACCATACTTTCCACCATTATTTGACACATTAGAGATAGAAAAGAAAGTGACATCGATAAGGCTCAACCCTGACTGTCTGTAATATCATATTGTGGACACTCAAGTTAAGGGCACTCACCAACAGAGGATCCAAATTTATCATGTTGTCAAAGAAGGGAATCTCTTGCACCAAGGAAAGTGGCTCACCCAGGGCCAACTTCAGTAGAATTTTCTCCAACTAATGGGGGCAATCAATGAAATGGATACCATTTACTCCTAAGGGGGAGGGACTGATCCATGTGGATATCTATGTCCACCCACCTATTCCACTGGCTCAAAGAAAAAAATTACATTTTGGTAGTTTTTTTATAGTTTTTCCGGTCCCAAACTTCTGGGGTTGTTTTGAGGCCTTAGACGATGTATTTTTGTTGTACTTTTGGGGTGGCAGGGTGTTACACGTCAAAATTCCTCACTTTGATAATGTTACATTATCATTTTCGCATGTGTCACAAGTTTCACACTTTTTTCACAAGTGTCGTAAATGTCGTATTTTCATTCGGCATATGTCACATTGCGAACGACACCATGGAAACACTTGATACATCCTCTAGAACATGCTGGAAGGGGAAATCACATCATTTGACAAACTAAGAAAAATGTTTTTCCTTGAGAAATGGTCATCTTAACAAACTTTTGGAAGATCAACGCTCACCTGCTCTTATGCAGGGAGCACTAGCGCTCTCTGTCCATCTAGCAGGGAGCATTGCAACGCTCTATTGCCACTTTTGAGGGAGCATCGATCAGTTGAGAGAATCATAGGAAGAAATGCCCCTTATCTCTAAAGAGAACTAGAGATGATTTGATTTGGTTTGGCTCGAATCCATGCTTTAGGCTGCATCTAAGGGAGATGCCACAACTAATGGAGTCATATCCTCAACTTATTCCAAATATAAATAAGGTGGTTGAGCCTCTCAAATCCTATAAAATGATTCATTCTCATGGTGAAGAGGAAGAGAAGAATCAACAAAAAGTATTGTCATTCTGATCGTGGATCTTTCGAGCAAGGGCTTGGACAAGGAGGACTTGGAGAGGTTGTTGCAACTGCATCTACAGATTGTAAGTTCCTTGTAATGTTCTCATTAATATATGCTTGGCTTATTTCCTTCAAGTTTGTGTATTGTTTCATATACTTGTCTATTATTGATAAATTTAGTTTAAACTAAACTTGGTAGAGTAGGAAGTCTATGTTTTCTTCGTTGTCTATTGGATTGCAGATATCATTAAGGAGCTTGAAGATCAAGTTCATCATGGATTAAGCGAGGAAAAGCTTCAGAAAAAGGTACATCATACTTTCTTCCTCTTTCCCCTTTGACTAGTTTAACTACATTTAAAGGAATGTTAGTTTCCAATGTTAGCATCTTTCTCTCTTGGTAGTAGGGTTCTAGAATCCAAGAGGATATTCACCTATCTATAGGGGAATTTTCCTACAACACAAGGGTTTCCAATGATATACCCTAACCCCTGATGAAAGTTGTACTTCTGGGTTAGACCTTTTCGATGCGGTATCAAATTCCACAAACAGAGATCGTATGCAAACATTACACCCTCTGGAATTTGATGTATCAAATACCCCCATCGGGGCCCAAAAACATTTTGGAGTTTCAACTTCCGGGGTTATGGTTTTGGATGTTTAGGGTTTTCTCATTTATGATATATGTTAAAAAGGCATTTAGAGCCTCATTGTAATAAACTTCTTACAAATGCGCGTAGCTGCCACATCTCTTCTTAGAGATAACCTACCACCATTCAATCAAGCTTGTTTCATTTTGCATTTTTATAGTTTCAACATTTTCCATTTATTAATTATAATTCAAGTTTCATTGTGTCTCTATGTTTTCATTAAATAAATGTATTTCATTTCGTTCCATCCAAAAATCCGGATCATGAAGAAGTTCCCATAGTGTGTATTTTTTTCACAATGGTTGAGATTCCTCAAACTAGCAATGAGCATGTCCATTTTTCTTCCAATTTCGACAAAAAATGGATTGAAGGGATACAAACGCAAAAAATTCCACAAGAGAGTGGTGATGACTGCCAAATTACTAGTCCACATTTCTTCGAATAACTAATTAGTGTGCACCAAAATGGAACTTTAATATGTATTATTGTGGATGAAAGTTATCTAACATCCCTTGAAGGTAATATATCTAAACAAATTATATGTTATTTCTGATACAAAATTATTAAAGAGTACTTTGAATCAAAGACTAATTCAAGTGATGCTAATTATTTGTATCAATGTTAAAATATAGGAGTTTGGTTAATGTAAGGAAWTTTTTTATTAATAAATATGATTAAAATTTAATAACCAAGTAATTATATTGTTAAACTMCTCGTGGACGATTTTCATATAATTGGTAAGAATAATCATTCAAACTACTATAATGTGGCCCACTATGTATTTCCGCAATCAATTTCTAGCAATATTGCAAGAAAACATCATTTGCTTAAGCATAAATATCAACTTTTTAAATTAAATGTCCAAAGCATTCAACCAAAGATAAAATATTTTATTAGAAGAGAGAAACTTGACACAACCAAAGGCAACTTTTAAGCCTCGATTGATTGGTTGTCTCGTCTTGACATGAAGTTCATTAAAGGAGTGAAGGAACTAGTGTAGAAGTTTTGAAGTAAGAACACCAAAACTTGTTCCACCCCAAGGATGTAACACAATTGAGGGGGGATTTAGGGATAATAAACCCCACATTATAATATTTTTGACAATATACAGATACAATTGATCCAAATATTTTTCTGGGACGGTATGAAACATGATGTTCACACTTTTGTGGTGGAATGTGATTTTTGTCCACACAATAAGGGAGAAATAATCACAACTCCTGGCACACTACAACTACCTCTGATTCCACCCACTATTTAGAGGGATATCTCTATGGATTTCATTGTTGGCTTATCTAAATGGGGCAATAATTCAATGATCATGGTGGTAGTTGATTGTCTTTTCAAGTATGCTCATTTTTGTTCTCTTCAACATCCATTTACCACCTCCATTGTGGATCAATTTTTCATGGATCATGTCTTCAAGATTCATGTAATTCCTCATTCTATTGTTTATGATCAAGATCCCACTTTCACCAACAATTTTTGGCAATAAAAGTTTAGGATATAGGGCACCCAATTGCATCTCAGCATTGCCTATCATCCACAGACTGATGGTGAAGCTGAAGTTGTCAACAAGTGTTTCGAAACATATTTTAGGTGTTTTGCATCGGAAAGACAAAATTAGTGGGCCTAATCATTACCACTAAATGAAGGGTAGTACAACACTTCTTACCATATTGATACTCGTATGACTCCTTTTGAAGCATTATATGAACAAAAGACACCTTCAATTCTCTCATACATGCGTGGTGCCTTGAAGGTCCAGGCGGTTGACCAAAATCTTATAGTTCATGAGGCTATTCTCCATACCATCAGAGATAATTTGGTCATGGATCAGAATTTCATGAAGAAACATGAAGATCAAGGTCGCTTCAAACGTCAATTGGTTGAAGGATACCAGGTGTTTCTTCGACTACAATCTTATAAGCATACTTCACTCAAGGTTGAACATTGTTAGAAACTGGTTCCCAAATTTTATGGTCCTTATATAATTATCAAACGCGTGGGACATATGGACTATTAGTTATCTTTTCCTAGTCATTCTAAGATCCATCCCCTTTTTCATGTCTCCTTCTTAAAGAAGGTGATTGGAACTAATTGTCAAACTCAAACCATCCTTCCCAAGTTCGATATAGAAGGCTCCATCTGGTTGTGACCACAAGCGATCTTGGATAAATGTGAGCATCATATCTGTCAATGCACCATCAAGGAGGTGTTAGTATAGTGTAAAGATACAACTCCAATAGATGCCACCTGGGAGCCAACTACGATTCTGTAGCAATTTTCTCATCTCAAGCCTTGAGGACAAGGTTGTTTTTTCATGGGGAGGGAATGTTAGGGACCTAACCTACCTAACCCCTCACGTAGGTAGAATACTATATCTTCCATGTAATAAAAGACAATATTAATAAGGCCTAGTAATAAGGAAGAATAAGTGAAATGTAAGAAGAACTAATAGAAGCTTTTGCTTCTAGAATTTCTTCCTCTGAATTGATCTTTTTGTAGATATATTTAATATAAATAGGAGTGGAGGGAATGAGAAGTTTTGTATTGAGAATTATTGTAATAGAGATATGTTTTTTTGGAGGTTTCTCCCCCGAAGAAGAAAGTGAACATTGTTTTATATCAATAAAGGTATTATTTTGTTGTTGTGGTTTCATCTATTGTGTTGTTTTGTTGTTATTCTCTGCAATATTTTTGTTTTCATCTATTTAGTACCTTCCAATAGTTGATACAAGATTAGTTGGAATGTGACACTATAGTACAAACTAAACTTATGAAGACTTGTATGGGGGAGAATGAATTGATAATAGTTGGTATAAGATTCCAAGATCTTATAAAGGAAAAATATACTAGTTGAAGGAGGTAGATATCATGCTCCCTTGAATTTGACCAAATTCTATGAGGAAATAAATGAAGCTTATGTCCCTAGGAAGAACGGTAAGCTAAATGGGATTAAGTATTATGCCTTAGGATAATAATTGGAACTTGCATGGTCGAAAAGAAAACCTTTGACATAAATTATTAAAGTTCTGCCAAGAAGGAAACAATCAAGAAGCATGTTGTTGGCCCATAAGCAATGGACAATAATTTTCCTAATGAGGTGGTGTTGATGATGATGTTGTCAATAATAAGTTTTTCAATGAATGAGTTCTTTACAATTTGTGAAAAAATATGATATTAATGAAAATTCAATGATAAGTAAGATGATGAGAAACTATTATTAACAAGTAATATGTTAATATGAAAGTGATCAAGAAGTAAGTTGTTGACATTAATGAAGGTGAAAACATTAAAAATGCTGCCAATGACTTTTCCCATTGAAAAAGAACTTATTGAAGACTCTTCGTGAAGCTATTGAAAGTTAACAAGGCATTCTACCAATATATAATGAAATATTACAGACAATGAGTACACGTGTAACTACCTATTGAAGGATAACTTATTTGTCCAAGGAGATATGAAAGTGGGTTAAGTGTTTGGATTTACTTCAATATTTTTGTTATCTAGTTAATTATGAAGAATCATTTTGCAAGATTGCGGTGTTAGAAGATAGAGCATGAAGAATCAAACTATGATATTCTAAGAAAAAATGCCTCGTGTCAAGGAAGAAATTAAAAATATTGTTCGTGATTTACATGTATCCCAATGTCTTTCATCTTCTATAAAGTTTATTTCCCCGAGAGTTTTCTCATTAAAAATGTCTTATTTCAGTGTGTCAAGAATGTGTGTTCTCCATCAGTAAATTGGATGCTTATTTAGTCACCATATATATATATATATATATATAT
>JASDQU010013236.1:176060-196385 GCA_032191745.1 Picea mariana
TATTTCAATTCATTCCATTCAAAAATATGGATCAATGGTATCAAAGCAGTATTCTCTTTAATGGTTTCTTTGTACATGTCCCCGACGAGGTCAGGGTACAAGGAGTTGGGACTCAAAATAGTTGAGCCTTTATAGGACCTTCCTCGGTGACCTCTAAGACCTACCACGATGGAAGTAAAGAGAGACAAGGGAGAAATTGATCATATTAAATTGTTGCTCAGGAAAGCCCTCGCACGACAAAGGAATGAGATGATGGATATTTTTTCCCAGATCCTTCGACGACTGCTAATGTAGATGCATATTCATCAAATGACTACTTTGGAGGTGCCACCCCATTCAAAGTACAAGTGAATTTTGATATTCATTTGTTTGAAGATCAGATAGATGCAAATGATCTATATAAATGGTTGAATCTACTAGAAGGGTATTTTTCTGTCCATAATTTTTTCGATAGAGAAAAGATTACCTTTGTATTCCTTAAGGTTGCCCCCCATGTCAAGGATTGGTGAGAGACTTGCTATGAGAAAAAGGCCACTAAGGAATCCACAATATTTGTGGTCACACCCACTTCGTATTCTTTCAGGGATGTTGTTAAGGAACAATACTAACCTATTGGAAGCTACGATGACTAGTATATGAGATGGATCACACTATGATAGGAAAGGGACAAAAAAGTGTCAAATTTCACAAATGCATTCCATAACTTGTGCACTAAGCTACGTATAAAAAAATTCGAATGACAGTTGATTCTCAAGTACCGCAAAAATATGCATAGATATATCCAAACTGAAATGGAGTTTCTGGATATCTTATCATTGGGCACGACCTATCGATATGCTATAAAAATTGAGAAGAAATTTAAATAGATGAAGTGGGAGTTTGGATCTACTAATTCCTCACAACAAAAAGAGGGTAAAATTAGCCCCAACCCACAGAACAAAGGATAGAGAAAGGATGGAACACCTTAGGACAACTAGTCCAAGACGCAAACAAAGAAGGGAAATGGGAAGATGAAGAAAGACATTGGAAAGTTTTGTGAATTCCATAAGAGAACATGACATAACATCGATGAATGTCGATCGAAGCATTCATTGTTGGTCGAGATGAAAGACTCAGAGTTAGATGTGGGTTCTGACTCTACATCGGAACCCGAAAAGGGGAAGCAGATCATTGATGTAGAACTCAGTGCTACCGTCACTACCACTAAGGTCGACCCAAGTGAACCTGAAGAACTAGAGGAAGGTGAGCACATTTTTCACTCATAGATGTAGGTGAAGGGTGCTTTGTTTCACTTCATTGTCAATAGTTAAAGTCAAAAGAGCCTCATCTCGGTAGAGGTTGTCAAATGGTTGGACCTGCGAACAACACCACACCCACAAACATACACCATTGGGTGGCTCCTCCAAGGGAGAGATCTCCACGTCAACCAATAGTGTTTCCTTCCCTATGACATCAAGGCCTTCAAGGATGAGGTATTGTGTGATATTTAACCCCTTGAAGTTTGCGATGTTCTTTTAGGCCAACCATACATGTAAAAATGCCATGTTGTATATGAGTCTACACCTCGCAGTGTTATTATTACTTTGGGAAGAAAAATGTACATGATACCATAGGTAGCTCCACCTACAACCATTTCTTTGATCTCTGTTAAGAAATGAAGGAAGGTAATCTCCTAAACCAAGAAATTTTTCTTCTTCATTATTCACTCTCAAAATGAAGAGAAAGTCACAGCCACACATATGGCCTTCACACAAGACCTCTCCACATAGAATAAACAGATGGACAAGGTCATGGAATAATACAAAGACATCTTCTCCTCACCCATTGGGGTACCTATGCATTTTCAATTCAAGCATTCAATCGATCAAACGCCCGGTGCACCTCTACCCAATGGGATATTCTATTGTCGCTCTCTTCTAGAAAATGAGGAAATCAAGCACCAGATCCAAGAGCTACTACAAAAGGGGCACATCCGACCGAGCTCCTATCCCTTGTCAACTTCTAACTTGCCAACTTCTATCACAGGTTTGTTTTGGGATTCTCCCATATTGCATGGGCCCTCATCCAAGTGACCAAAGGTGGTGGCAAAGAATTTTTTTTGTGGGGAAAGTCGCAACAACAAGTGTTTAAGGATTTGTAACATTACTTGTACTCAGACCTAGTGCTCTCCTTACCTAATATGCAACAACTCTTTGAGGTTGAGACTAATGCTTCTGACTATGTTGTGGGTGTAGTTTAAAAACAAAAATTTCATCAATCGTCATATCAATCTTGTAAAAAAACTATGAAACTACGAATATTAACATACATATGGAGGGAAAACCATTGTTATGAACATTTTTTAATATTTTAGTGTGATTTAGGGGATTTTTTTTTTATTTCTTCTTATCAATCCTTGTGAACATGGAAAACATGCATATTCAATTAAGAAAATCTTTTAGGAGAGCACAATCGATGCTAAAAAAAAATTATTGAAGGAATAGAGAAAGCAAGGTTAGGTAACAAAATGTTAATTGGGTATAGTTCAAGACATTCAGAGGAAGAATAGTTATCCTCCCTATCACGTCCAAATCCCACTAGTGACATGTTTTTAATTCATGAGACAAATATAGTTGAGTATCTTTGTGAGCTATGGGGATTATCTCACCCTTTCCTATGGGCTAGAGGGCGGGGTACATCATTACATGTAAAAGAAAAATGCTACATATGGAACATTGTTAGCATAAATGAGTCATTGCATCAATTCTTAACACAACAATACCATAGTTGATTCTACTCCAACGTGCTATGAAAGTTGTAGTTTTTCAACATAGGTTATTTCAATTTCTACATGAAGAATACCTTCAACAGTTGCTTCATCAACTTAATTTCTTCATTATGAGCGAACAATTGCACCTTTTCTAAGAGATAATTATATAGGTGATGAAAGTAGAGTTGTAGTATGTGCACATCCTCCTAATGAAGTGATCCAGGTGAATATCGATGGCCACCCACCTATTCCACTGGCTTGAAGAACAATTTTCCATTTTAGCAGTTTGTTACAGTTTTTCGGGTCCCAAACTTATAGGGTTATTTTCAGGCCCTAAACGATGTTTTTTGTTGGAATTTTTGGGGTCTAGGGGTTTCCAAAAATGCACCCTAACCCTTGACATAATTTTTACTTCTCAAATAGACCTTTCCAAATAGGTATCAAATGAACCAAATGAAAATCGCATGAAAAAGTAACGCCCTCGGGATTTTGACGTATCAACTACCCCCATCGACACCCACAAACCTTTTGGAATTTCATATTATGGGGTTAGGGTTTTGGATGTTTCGGGTTTTATACTTTATGCTTTATGTTACAAAGACCTTCAAATCCTCATTGTATTCATCTTCTTGCAAATGCGCATAGCTGTCACTTCTTTTCTCAGAGATAAGATACCACAATTCGAGCAAGATTGCTTCATTTTGCATTTTTACAGTTTCATCATTTTCTATTTATTAATATAATAAAAGTTTCACTATATCTTTGTGTTTTTGTTATATATATGTATTTCATTTCATTCCATTCAAAAATATCGATCAATGGTATTAGAGTGGTCTGCTCTTTATTGGTTTCTTTGTACATGTCCCCCACGAGGTTAGGGTACAAGGAGTTGGGCCTCAAATTAGTTGAGCCTTTGCAGGACCTTCCTTAGTGACCTCGACGACCTCCCATGACGGAAGAAAAGAGAGATGAGGGAGAAATCTATCCTACTAAATTGTTTCTCAGGGAAGCCCTCGTGTGACAAAGGAATGAGATGATGGATATTTTTTCCCAAATCCTTCGACGACTGCTAATAGTAGATGCATATTCATCAAACAAAAAATTTGAAGGCGCCACCCCATTCAAATTAAAAGTGAATTTTGATATTCCTTTGTTTGAAGCTTAGATAGATGCAGATACTCTATATAAATGGTTGAATCTACTAGAAGGGTATTTTTTTGTCCATAATTTTTTCGATAGAGAAACAATTACCTTTGTGCTCATTAAGGTTGTCCCCCATGTCAAGGATTGGTGAGAGATTTATTGTGAGAAAAAGGCCACTAGGGAATACACAATATTTGTGGTCCCACCCACTTGGGATTCTTTCAAGGATGTTTTTAAGGAACAATACTACCCTATTGGAAGCTATGATGACTAGTATATGAGATGGATCACACTACAACAGGAAAGGGACAAAAAGGTTCCAATGTTCACAAATGTCTTGCATACCTTGTGCACCAAGTTGGGTATCAAAAACTTTGAACAACAACTGATTCTCAAGTACCGCAACAGTCTGCATAGATGTATCCAAACTGAAATGGAGTTTATGGATATCTAATCATTGGGAACAACCTATCGATATGTTGTAAAAATCAAGTAGAAATTTAAACAATTGAAGTGGGAGTTTGTATATACCAATTCCTCACAACAGAAATAGGGTAAAAGAAACTCCAACTCACAGAAAAAAGCATAGAGCAAGGATGGAACACATTAGGACAACTAGTCCAAGACACAAACAAAGAAGGGTACTGGGAATACGAAGAAAGGCACTAGAAAGTTGTGCGAATTCCATAAGAGCACTTGACATAACACCGATGAATTTCAATCAAAGAATTCATTGCCGACCGAGATGAAAGCCTCGGAGTTAGATGTGGGTTTCAAATCTAAATCGAAACTAGAAAAGGGGAAGCAGATGATTGATGTATAACTCAATGCTACCGTCACTACCACTAAGGTCCAACCAAGTGAACCTAAAGAACTAAAGGAAGGTGAGCGCATTTTTCACTCGCAGATGTAGGTGAAGGGTGCTATGTTGCACTTCATTTTCAATAGTGAAAGTCAAAAGAACCTCATCTCAGTAGAGGTCGTGAAACGGTTGGACCTGCGAACAACACCACACCCACAACCATACACCATCAAGTGGCTCCTCCAAGGGAGAGATATCTGCGTCAACCAATAGTGTCGCCTTCCCTATGACATCAAGCCCTTCAAGGATGAGGTATTGTGTGATATTTCACCCCTTGAAGTTTGTGATGATATTTTAGGCCAACCATATGTGTGAAAATTCCATGTTGTATATGCGTCTAGACCTCGCACTATTATTATTACTTTGGGAAGACAAATGTACATGATACCAGAGGTAGCTCCACCTACCACCATTTCTTTCATCTCTGTTAAGAAATGCAGGAAGGTAATCTCCTAGACCGAGAAGTTTTACTTCTTCATTATTCACTCTCAAAATGAAGAGAAGGTCACAACCACATATATGGTCTTCACACAAGACCTCTCCACATAGAAGAAGAAGATGGACAAGTTTATGGAATAATACAAAGACATCTTCTCCTCACCCATTGGGGTACCTGTGCATTTTCAATTCAATCATTCAATCGATCTAATACCCAGTGCACCTCTACCCAATGGAATAGTATATTGTTTCTCTCTTCTAGAAAATGAGGAAATCAAGCACCATATCCAATAGCTACTCCAAAAGGGGCACATCCGACAAAGCTCCTAACCTTGTGGAAGCCTAATTGTACTTGTGCGGAATAAAGATGGAACCTGAGGACTCTGCATTGATTACCTGTTCTTAAACAAAGTCACAGTCAGGAACCGGTACCCAATTCCCCGAATTGAGGACCTTCTTTAAAAAATCAAGGGATTCAAGTACTTCAGTAAGATTGATCTAAAGTTCGACTACCACCATGTCCCAATAGAAAAGATTAATGTATGGAAGACTGCTTTCAAGTCCAAAGAAGGTATTTTCAAATGGTTATTCATGCCCTTTTCTTTGATGAATTCCCCAAAAACATTCATGAGGTTGATGAATGATATCTTGTGACATTTCACCAATTTTTTTTGTGGTTGTATATCTGGATGATATCCTCATATTCAAAAAAAGTTGGGTGGAACACTTGCAGCATATTAAGCAGGTCCTTCACACTCTGCAACAACACAAACTATATGCTAACTTGGAAAAATGATCCTTTGACATGAACAAGGTCCAATACATAGGATACATTGTTGACAAACATGGTGTGCATGTGGATCCAGCCAATATCGAGGTCATTCATGAATGGCTTGCCCCAACCACACTCACTGATGTTTGGAGTTTCTTAGGAATTGCCAACTTCTATTGCAGGTTCGTGTTGGGATTCTCCCATATTGCATGGGCCCTCACCCAAGTGACCAAAGGTGGTTGAAAAGAAAAACTTTTGCGGGGAAAGTCGTAACAAAAAGTGTTTAAGGATCTGAAACATTGCTTGTGCTTAGACCTAATGCTCTCCTTACCTAATATGTAACAACTCTTTGAGGTTGAGACTGATTCTTTTGACTATGTTGTGGGTGTAGTCCTCACTCAACAAAATAATCCAGTGTCCTATCACAATGAGACATTATCTGATGGCATCTGTAACTACCCCACCTATGAAAAACAAATGTAATCCATTGTACAATCCTGCCACCAATGGAAGCATTACATTCTCAAGAAGGAGAAATTCATCCAAACTGATCAAAAGCCTCTGTAGTTTATGAAGACACAAGGAAAATTTGATAATGATGTCCATCAAAAGTGGTCCACATACTTGCAGTAGTTCCATGTCAACATCAAGTATAATACAGGGAGCACCAACCACATCGTTGACCACCTCAGTTGACCTCCAGTTGCATCCCTAACCATGGTGTTCCACTCATGTGGACATGAGGCCTCTGGGTGGCCCCACCTCTACGAGAGAGATCCTGACTTCGCTACCACTTACTAGACTCTTAGCAAAGGAGCGACTGTCACTAATTTTCATCTTCATGACATAAAGTTATGCCATTTGGGCCATCTATGTGTTCCTTCAAGTGAGCATGCAAATATGATTAAGGAAGTTCCCTATAGTCGGATGACATGACACTTTGGCATGGAAAAGACAATATCAGTGCTACAAAATCATTTCTTGGTCGAAACTGCGACATGATTTTGGAAAGTACATTAGTTCTTGCACTGCTTGTGCCATTTCCAAACCATCCATTAACAAGCTAGGCCTGTACACCCCTCCACCTACTCCCAACAGGCCCTGGGAATCCATCTTGATGGACTACATGTTTGTCTTTCCTTCAACAAAGTAGGGAAATGACTGTGTTTTTGTGGTTGTTGATCAATTTTCTAAGATGCCCCTTTTGACATCTTGCAAGAAGAGTATTACAATAGAGGCCACTAACAAGCTCTTCTTTGAATGGGTGTAGGTACATTTTGGGATACCACAGATCATCATATCATATCTAGACAACATGTTCCTAAGAACATTTTTTCAATCCTCTTGTCATTGTTGGATACCAAGATCACCAAATCCACTACCTTCCAACCCCAAATTGATGGCTAGATAGAGGTCGTCAAGAGGATGATAGTGCATATCTTGCGCATGTACAACTCCAACCATCCATGCACATGGGATGAGAGTCTCCCCTATGTTCAACACAAGTACAACAG
Organism: Picea mariana; assembly: GCA_032191745.1. NCBI lineage: Eukaryota > Viridiplantae > Streptophyta > Pinopsida > Pinales > Pinaceae > Picea > Picea mariana. The sequence goes on from JASDQU010013236.1 coordinate 183,539, forward strand.
GGCCCTCCATAGCTCGGCCAACCATAGCCCCTTTCAGGTGGGGATGGGATTTCAACCATTGGGTCTGATTGACGTTGCACTTCCCATTGCTTCCACACCGACAAAATATTCCCATGATCAACCCAAGGCTGACAAAGACACTAAGTTTATTTAATGGATTCAACACATCCACCAATAGGTTCATGATATTTTACAGAAAGCTAATGCTAAGTATGAGTATCTCCATGATCAACACTCTTTTCAACACAAGTTTCAAGTTGGAGACAAGGTATGGTTGCATATTTAGAAACAACGCCTTACAGGACCCCATGGGAAGCTTCTCCCACTTTGCTATGGACCTTATACCATCACCAAGGTTGTGGGTGACAATGCCTTTGAGATGAGTATTCCTCCCTTCCTTGGCTTGCACCGAGTGTTCAATGTGGACCTCCTTTGTCCATACTTTCCACCATTATTTGACACATTAGAGATAGAAAACAAAGTGACACCGATAGAGATCAACCCTGACTGCCTGTAATATCATATTGTGGATACTCAGGTTAAGGGCACTTGCCAACAGAGGATCCAACTTTATCATGTTGTCAAAGAAGGGAATCTCCTGCACCAGGGAAAGTGGCTCACCTAGGGCCAACATTAGTAGAATTTTCCCCATCTAATGGGGGCACTCAATGAAATGGAGACCATTTAATCCTAAGGGGGAGGGACTGATCCATGTGGATATCTATGGCCACCCACCTGTTCCACTAGCTCAAAGATAAAAATTACATTTTGGTAGTTTTTTTATAGTTTTTCCGGTCCCAAACTTCTGGGGTTTTTTTGAGGCCTTAGATGACGTAGTTTTTTTGTAATTTTGGGGGGGCAGGGTGTTACATCTCAAAATTCCTCACTTTGATAATGTTACATTATCATTGTCCCAAGTGTCACAAGTTTCACACTTTTTTCACAAGTGTCGTAAATGTCGCATTTTCATTCTGCATATGTCGCATTGTGAATGACACCATGGAAACACTTGATACATCCTCTAGAACATGTTGGAAGGGGAAACCACATCATTTGACAAACTACGATTTTTTTTTTCCTTGAGAAATGGTGATCTTAACGAACTTTTGGAAGATCAATGCTCCCCTGCTCTTATGTAGGGAGCACTAGTGCTCTCTGTCTATCTAGCAGGGAGCATTGCAATGCTCTTTTGCCACTTTTGAGGGAGAATCGATCAGTTGAGAGAATCATGCGAAGAAATCCCCCTTATCTCTAAATACAACTAGAGATGATCCAATTTGGTTTGGCTTGAATCCATGCTTTAGGATGCATCTAAGGGAGATGCTACAACTGATGAAGTCATATACTCAACTTATTCCAAATATAAATAAGGTGGTTGAGCCTCTCAAATCCTATAAAAGGATTCATTCTCATGGTGAAGAGGAAGAGAAGAATCAACAAAAAGTATTGTCATTCTGATCGTGGATCTTTCGAGCAAGGAGTTGGACAAGGAGGACTTAGAGAGGTTATTGTAACTGCATCTACAGATTGTAAGTTCCTTGTAATGTTCTCATTAATATATTCTTGGCCTATTTCCTTCAAGTTTGTGTATTGTTTCATATACTTGTCTATTATTGATAAATTTAGTTTAAACTAAACTTGGTAGAGTAGGAAGTCTGTGTTTTCTTCGTTGTCTATTGGATTGCAGATATCATTAAGGAGCTTGAAGATCAAGTTCATCATGGATTAAGCGAGGACAAGCTTCAGAAAAAGGTACATCATACTTTCTTCCTTTTTCTCCTTTGACTAGTTTAACTACATTTAAAGGAGTGTTAGTGTCCAATGTTATCATATTTCTCTCTTGGTAGTAGGGGTCTAGAATCCAAGAGGATATTCACCTGTCTGCAGGGGAATTTTCCTACAACACAAGGGTTTCCAATGACATACCCTAACCCCTGATGAAAGTTGTACTTCTGGGTTAGACCTTTTCAATGAGGTATCAAATTCACCAAATAGAGATCGTATGCAAATGTTACACTCTCGGGAAGTTGATGTATCAAATACCCCCATCGGGGCCCAAAAACATTTTGGAGTTTCAACTTCCAGGGTTATGGTTTTCGATGTTTAGGATTTTCTCATTTATGATAAATGTTAAAAAGGCATTTAGATCCTCATTGTAATAAACTTCTTACAAATGCGCATAGCTGCCACATCTCTTCTCAGAGATAAGCTCCCACCATTCGATCAAGCTTGTTTCATTTTGCATTTTTGTAGTTTCAACATTTTCCATTTATTAATTAGAATTCAAGTTTCATTGTGTCTCTATGTTTTTGTTAAATAAATGTATTTCATTTCGTTCCATCCAGAAATCCGGATCATCAAGAGGTTCCCATAGTGTGTATTTTTTTCACAATGGTTGAGATTCCTCAAAGTAGCAATGAGCATGTCCATTTTTCTTCCAATTTCGACAAAAAATGGATTGAAGGGATACAAACCCAAAACATTCTACAAGAGAGTGGTGATGACTGCCAAATTACTAGTCCACATTTCTTTGAATAACTAATTAGTGTGCGCCAAAATGGAACTTTTATATGTATTATTGTGGATGGAATTTATCTAACATCCCTTGAAGGTAATATATCTAAACAAATTATATGTTATTACTGATACAAAACTATTAAATATTACTTTGAATCAAGGACTAATTCAAGTGATGCTAATTATTTGTATCAATGTTAAAATATAGGAGTTTGGTTAATGTAAGGAATTTTTTTATGAATAAATATGATTAAAATTTAATAACCAAGTAATTATATTGTTAAAATCCTCGTGGACAATTTTCATATAATTGGTAAGAATAATCATTCAAACTACTATAATGTGGACCACTATGTATTTCCGCAATCAATTTCTAGCAATATTGAAAGAAAACATCATTTGCTTAAGCATACATATCAACTTTTTAAATTAAATGTCCAAAGCATTCAACCAAAGATAATATATTTTATTAGAAGAGAGAAACTTGACACAACCAAAGGCAACTTTTAAGCCTTGATTGATAGGTTGTCTCGTCTTGACATGAAGTTCATTAAAGGAGTGAAGGAACTAGTGTAGAAGTTTTGACATAAGAACACCAAAACTTGTTGTACCCGAAGGATGTAACACAATTGAGGGGGGATTTAGGGAGAATAAACCCCACATTATAATATTTTTGACAATATACAAATACAATTGATCCAAATTGGATCATTATATAATTTTTCATATATATTGGTACTTTCTAGGTGGAAAATTTAGAGGAATTGGCTTGTAGGGCCCATTTTAGTTATAGGTCCTAGTTTGGAGATTTGGGGTCCAAAACCTTGCAATGGTGAAAAAATAGAGGTTTTCCAATGGTGAAAAATCACCTCAATTAGAGCTCGTATGTGGAATTTATGCCTACAACAAGTTTACTTACATTGTTGACCACCATGGTATGAGTGGATGCCTCATCAACCCCCATTACTCAGACATGTGGGGCTAGCCATATTTTCAAGAATATTCTAGAAGGTCCAAAACCTTATCACTAATTGAGGGTTGAGGATGTAAAACCCTAAACCTAGGGATATGTTAAAAATCATACCACTATGAAGAGAAGGGGTTCCATTTTTTAGCATTGTAATTGTTCCATAGTTGAGAAGAGCATCTAGGAGTTGTATTATGAGAGCATGATAGAGGAGGTATGATATTATGTAGCAACCATTCATACCACAATGTCAAAGGAAACTCCATAGTGAGTGGCCCTTTCTTTGTACGTTCTTGTCATAACTTAAAAAAAAGAGGGAAGAGCATAGGCCTCACCTTCTAGTTGGGTTTTCTATTGTATTAGGTTTCCTAGGATATACATTGTGTTCATTTTTGTGGATGGTGTGTATATTTTCTTGTTCTTTCATTTTCGTATTCCATTATTTTCATAAATATGAGCAATAATTTAGTAATAATTAATTTGGGATCTAATGAAATAAATTTCATAATCTAAGATTCCAATACATTATAAAATATATATTGTGACGAACTGTTCCATTCGAATATCCATGGCATCGTATATATCATATTGGTATTACAACAATTATATTCATGGTATTTTGGAAACTTGCAGGACCTAGAAGTTGTCTTAAGATGGAAGTCACATAACCCTAGCCATGGTGGATAAGTCTGTTCATAAAAATTGTCGTGATGTAGTGGAAGAGATATTTTCAAAATTGGAAGAGCAAGTTGCTAATATCTCTTACAACATGGTTCTCCTCATGGTGGTTCTAATAAATGAGTTTGTACCTTTTGGGGAGGTCATTGGATCTAACTCAGAAGTTGGATTAGATGAGAAATTAGTAGATAGTGAAGACCTGGAAAAAGAGTCAAATAAAGGGCCCTAGAAAGAGTAAGAAAGTTCCAGTGCCATATGTCCTTCACAACCTATATTCAAAATGGAAGTGAAAGCAGAGATCAAGACCTACCAATGTTTGATTTATGTTGTTAAGTTGAATCATTAGTTGCAACAGATAGAATTGTATTTTAGTGTCTATAATATAAATGAAGAGAAAAAGTTTTCATTTCTCAGATTGAAACTAGAGGGCCATGCACTAACTTGGTGGGAAATCCACAAGGATACACTTAACTTGGAGGTTTTTTCACTAGTAAGTAAGTGGGAGGATTTTATATTGTTCATCAAGTCCAAATTCTACCCTATTGGGTATGTAGAGGACTAATGCATATATTGGACTAAATTTAGGCATAGACAATGGGAGAGTGTGCAAAAGTAAACCACCTAAATCAAGAACATGGAAATCATGTTGGGTATCTCTCCCAAGAACCCAAATATACTCCTCAAGTATCTAGGGGGTATACATAGCTATTTGTGAAAGAAAGTGTTTCTCTTCAAACCTAGTATTGTTGATGAGGCCTATGTGCAAGCACAATACCTAGATAACATATGCCATAAGAAAGGACAACCAAGTCRTTCTAAATAGAAATATCACCAAGAAGATTCGAAGAAGGGGAAGAAGAAGTGAAAAGGGAAATACAAGAAGACGACATCCACTGTACATCAGTGCACAGATCCAAAAAATCAYTGTAACCATTGCAATAGTGATTTTCTCACCAAAGAGAAAACGTTAGAAGCTACATCTAGAGTTGAATCAAAATAATTGTAAGGAGGATACCAATAAGAAGAACTAGCTAGGAAACGATTTGAGCAAATAGGTATGGAKAATCTTGAATACATATGAGAATATTGTCTACACTTTAGTGCAAAAGGAGGTGAATTTGAGTAGCCTTCATCAAGATGAAGAGAAGGAAATGACAAAACTCTTCGATATTAATATATGGGTGAAAAATACCAAGGTGGATGCTCTATTCAATTTTGGCTCACATGCTAATGTCATAGCAGATGATCTAGTCAGGAAGATTGGGTTGGAGGTTCATGATCATGGGAGCTCATATCTGTTTGGATGGGTGAATAAGAATTCATATATCAAAGTCACTAAGCAGTGTAAGATCAAGTTTGTTACAAGTGTATATTTTATTGATGAAGTGGAATTAGATGCGATACCCATTGAATTGTGTGGTGTAGTGTTTGGAATGCCCTGCATGTATACAAGGGATTCGATATTCACAAGGAGAGAAAACCAATACCACATAATCAAGGATGGAAAATATTACATCATCATTGCACAGAAAGTAAAGTCAAATATCTCTCTGGTAGGTGATAACCAAGCCAAAAATTTGCTAAGTTCTAGTAAGAAGTATGTATTTATTTCCTCAAGAGACTCAACTAAGGGATGAATCAATATGAGTAAATACATCCATGGAGGGGTGTAGCAAAGAACAAAAATGACAATTGGTGGAGTTGTTGTAGGAAAATATATGATTGTTCGAGGAGCTTAAACAGATTTTTCCTAAGAGGGATGTGGAGCATGAGATACACTTGTTTCCTAACACCCCATTACCAAATATTAGGTTGTATAGATCATTTGTTCTAGAAGAAGATGAAGTGAAGAAATAATTGCAATGTCTATTAGAATAAGGAGTTATTTGACCAAGCACCTCACCTTATGGGTCACCTATCATCATAGTACCCAATAAGGATGTGAATTGGTGAATGTGTATCGACTACAGAGATTTGAATAAGATTACACTCAAGAATTGGTACCCTCTTCCTAGAATTTATGATTTGTTAGATCAATTGAAACAATACAAGTACTTCACCAAGTTGAATCTCAAATCAGGATACGAACGTGTTAAATAACAAGATACCTAGAAAATGACCCTCAAGATAAGGAAAGGTCTATATGAATGGTCAACCATACCTTTTAGTTCATGTAATTCACCAACTACATTTATGCATTTGATGAATGATGTATTACATCCCTATTTAGATTCATTTGTAGTAGTGTATTTGGATGGCATATTGGTTTTTATATCTACCTCAGAGTAGCACATATCATTTGAACAAGATTACAGTCAAAAATTGGTACCCTCTTCCTAGAATTTATGATTTCTTAGATCAATTGCAACAATCCAAGTACTTCACCAAGTTGAATCTCAAATCAATATATGACAAAGTATGTGTTAAATAACAAGACACCTAGAAAATGACCCTCAAGATAAGGAAAGGTATGTATGAATGGTCATCCATACCTTTTAGTTCATGTAATGCACCAACTGCATTTATGCATTTGATGGATGATGTATTACATCCCTATTTAGATTCATTTGTAGTAGGTATTTGGATGGCATATTGGTTTATATCTCTACCTCAGAGTAGCACATCTCACATCTCGTGGAGATGTTAGAGACACTGAAAAAGAATCAATTGTTGACAAACCTCATTAAATGTGAGTTTTATCAACAATCATTGGTCTGTTTGGTGTATGTGATTAGTGGAGGGTAACTCAAGATAGACCCCGAAAATATGAATGCCATCATGAAGTGGCCTATTCCTAGTAATGTCATTGAAGTTAGGAAATTTATTGGGGCAACACAGTATGTACGAAAGTTCATAACATACTTTTCAATGCTATCTATGTCACTCCACACCATAACAACATTTGGCAAGAGTTTGCAATGGGGAAATAATAAGTAGAAATATTTCAATGAGCTAAAATTAAAGATGAGTCAAGAACTAGTTCTTGTATTGCCTAGCTTGCAAAATCCTTTCAAAGTGGAAATAGATGCAAGTGGGTATGCTATGAGAGTGATTTCTTATGAAATAAGATAACCTAGTATGTTATTATTCTGAGATGTTTCATTGGGGAGTTTTTAAGTACCCTACATATGATAAGAAAATCTATGTCCTAGTTCAAAATATTAAGAAGTAGAAGGACTATCTAATGGGAAATAAAATCATTATCCACATTGATCATCAACCACTGCAGTATTTACTAGCCCAAAGTATGACTCATCAAACTAGAAATTATAAGTGGATGGGGTTTTTGAAACAATTTCATCTAGTCATAAAATACAAAAAGGGAAACACTGATAAGTTGGAAAACATGTTTTCAAAGCCAATCACATCCAACATTCCATATTTCGTAACTCTTATCTACATGGATCCTTCTACCCATGATGCTTACAAACAACTATACATAGAATATGGGGGCTTTAAGGAGGTGTTTATGTAGCTATAAGGACAAATTCATGTAGAATGAGGTGACAAAAAGGTTGAATATCATCTCTACAATGGGTTACTCTAAAATTTAGACAAGCTCTGTGATCCTAAAGGTGAAGGATTACAACTTATCATAGAGGCTTACATCTCCAATCTTGCAAAACATTTTGATGTTGGCAAGGTAGTCACCAATGTACAAAGGTATGTTTATTGGCCTAGAATGAAATAAGATATATCATGATATATTAGAGGATGCACACTTTATTGTACCAACAATCCTAGTAACACAAGGGAAGGACTATACCATCCCTTACTTGTACCCACTCTACCTTGGGAAAGGATTTCCATGGATTTTTTGGGTGGTTTTCCAACTATCGGGAAGGGATATGAATATATATTTGTGGTAGTTTATAGGTTCAAAAAGATGTGCATTCTCATTCCTTGTAAAAATATCATCAGAGGACAATAAGAAACAAACATGTTCTTTGAACAGGCCTGTGTGCACTTTTGGATATATGTTGAAGATATCTACAACATTCCCTCCACTAACAAATCGGAAGGAAAAAATAGTCAATAGGAATTTGGTTCAACTCTCGAGGGGCAACAACTAGAAGCATTTGAAGAATTGGGATGAGAATTTGATGTACGTTTAACACTCTTATAATATAAAAATCCATACCTCTATTAGTAAGTACCCATTTGAAAATTTCTTTGGGTAGTTTCCACCTTCACCCTTGGATGTGGTCTATGGACAATAAGGAGTGAGGGAAGACATCCTAAGAGAAGCATTGAAGACATAGAAGTTTGTTGAAAAGACTAGGAAAATCCATTTACAAGTACATGAGATGATGAAGAAGTCATGGGAAATGTATAAGACCTAACATCATTAGTACATAATAGAACAATCATTCAAAGTGGGAGATAGAGTTCGATTACAAATTAATAAGAAAATACTATAAGGTCTTGGTAAGAAGATAAAGGCTCTATGGTATGATCCTATTAAGGTATTGGAGAAGGTGGGTGATAATGCCTATAGACTCAGTCTACCCATATACATGCACATTTACTTAGTAGTAAATGTGGAGAATTTGCTATGAGCCTTCCATGTTGGATCATAAAATTGAGGAGCAGTTCCTACTTACCATAGTTGACTTAACACCAAAAGCTTAAGMGAAGTTGGTAGAAGATGTATTTTTTTAGGAGAGGTATTGAAAAACCAAACAAGGGTTTCATGACCTTGTGCATATTGGGTTGAGAGGAGAACTTCCAAGCAAGGAAAAATGGTTTTCTAGGGAGAAGGTAGAGGAAAATTTTCCTCACCTCATTTAGTAAATTATTTTGGGGACCAAAAGCCTCCTAAAATGGGAAGGTATGATCCATATTACATTGTTATATAGTTTTTCATCTATCTTGGTACTTTTTGTGGAAATATTGGAGGAATTGGCTTGCAAAGACCATTTTAGCGATAGGTCCTAGTTTGGAAATTTGGGGTACATAAAGTTCTAGATCCATTTTGAGGAATCTAAAGGCATTTTTTGGGGTGACAATTTTGTAAGCATATCTCACAACCCATTGACATTATTCTTCACATCGATACCCTTTGAATAGTGAAAACATCTTCTTAATTGGAGATCGTATGTGGAATTTATGCCTCCCACAAGTCGACCTACCTTGTTGACCACCATGGTATGAGTGGATGCCACGTCAACCCCCATTACTCACACTTGTGGCACTAGCCACATGTGAACTTTCAATAATATTCTAGAAGTTCCAAAACCTTATCACTAATTGATGGTTGAGGATGCAAAAACCCTAACACAAGATAGCTATCGGGTTATATTAAATACCGAGCCACTAGGAAGAGAAGAGGTTTCATTCTTTAGCATTGTAGCTATTCCATATTTGATAAAATCATCTAGAGTGGTATTTTGAGAGCATAACATAGGAGGTAGGAGATTCTGTAGCAACCATTCAGGCCAAAGTGTTAAAGGAAACTCCATGGCGAGTGCCCCTTTCTTTGTACTTTCTTTTTATAACTGAAGAAAAAAGAGAGAGATGAATATTGACCTCACCTTATAGTTTGGTTTGATTCTGTATCAGGTTTCCTCAGATATATATTGTGTTAGTCTGTGAGGATGATGTGTATATTTTCATAAATATGAGTAATAAGCTAGTAATAATTAATCTAGGATCTAAGTAAATAAATTCCTAATCTAATATTTCAACATATTATAAGATTTGGTGTGAAGAATTATTCAAATATCCAAAATAATTTACAAATCAATAATATATAACAGATTCAAGAAAATGCCCAATACATTACACCTAGACCAAAAACATTTTGAGAAATGCAAACCATGGTATATTAAACATAATTATTATCACATACTTTATCACATACTCTTTTTTAGATATTATATAAAATTTATTGAAGATACCACATAGAATTTAGTTATTATTATGACATATATAAACATTATTTTATGTTAATGAAAGAATGCACGGTGTTATGAAATATATTAGAGATATATTATTAATTTTGTAAATACATTGAATTTTTAAAATATTTTAAAATAATATTGTAAGTATTATATAGAATTTAGTTATTATTATAATATATATGAAAGTGATATGCAAACATATTTTTTTTTAATGTTTATCAAGGTAAGTGCGATGTTATCGAATATCTTAGATGTTATTGTCTTTTTCATTAATATGGATTTTTTTTTAATTGAATTTTTTAAAATAAAATTTTGAAGTGTTTTGTGCTATGCATTGAAATTCTACTCGATTTGAATCCATAAACTTTAATCTTCAAACTAATCTACTCAAACCAATAAAATAATTTAATACACTAATAACATTAACATATTATATAGATATATTACCAAATATTTAAACCATTCAAATATACTTTTTATTTTACATAACACTCGGTATTAATTTAATTYAAWGAAGTCTTTCCTATATACATTTAAAATATAAGGCATAAAAATACATTTAAAATATAATGCATAAGAATACTATAGAAACTAGTATAAGGGATAGAGATGAGGCCCCATTKTCTATAATTTGGCAAGTCAATGGTTTGGTTACGTGGGAGACATTAAACTAGTGAACAATGCCTCGTGTTTCTACCTTTTGGGCGGTGGACAGTGATTGGTTAATGAACGAACAATGGTTCAGGTTTCTAGCCTTTTGGGCGGTGGATAAAGATTGATTAATGCCTACATGTTCAATGGTCGAGATTTCATACGTCAAGAGTGAGTGGTGTTTTATTACCTAACATTAGTGAGAGTCAAGGGCCTCTGAATATTAAATATAATGTAAGGATGAGTGGATCTCGATATAAAACCAAACATGGAAGGGAAACCAAAATGTGTTGGGTTGATATTTCGGATTGTAGTGGATGAAATTGTTAGTCCATTTTAGGAAAGTTGACTTAAAATACCTTGTGACACTTTGATTGAGGCTTCTGTGTCAAGTTAAATTCCCTTTTATTCATGTTATGTTTATGGCAATTTGTCGTCTTCAGCTTATTCATGTCATGGTAATTTTTTGTTYTGAGAAAAAGTCAAGTATAGAGATGGATATGTATATATATATTTATTTGATATGTTTTGTGGTTAAATGTTATGTATTTTTCAGAAGTCCTCTCGGACTTGTTTTTTCCATTGTACAAAGGTTAAGATTATGSACAAAAACTTGTCACAATAATATTTTGGAAATAATGTTTTGGGGGAGATAACATATTATTTTAATGTTCTTTAAGATTTTGGACATAGGCTTGTCATAGCAATGTTTKGGGCAGAGAACCTATTAATTAGTACAGGATGTTTAAGAATGTTTAAAATCACTTGTTTTGGTTGTAGTGTAAATATTTTAAGTTTTGTTTTTTTGGATGATATTAGTTAGATAATTTTGTTTAGCAAGAAATTGTTGGATTTGCAGATTTGAGTGAATAAATTTATATAATTTGATTGTTCAAGTGTTTTTTAAGAGCTCAAATCTATTTATACTTTCAGAAATGAAATTTAAACAACAATTTTGTAGAAAGTTTGTAGAAAGTTTAGATAACGCTATTGTTTTGTGTTTAAGTTTGAACATTGTGTGTGAGTTTTGCATCCATGTTGTGTATATGGCGATTGTGTGTGAGGTTTGCGTCCATGTTGTGTATATGGCGATCTGACAGGGAAGTTTATTGGATTGTTACGTTACAGGTTTTCTATTGTGTCTTAATAGTTGGCATGTTTCCAACAATTTCCACCTTGACAACAATTTACCTGATATATCATGCCCTTAATTAATTCATCACCTTTTCTGCAAACCAAGAGAAACCAGACACCACCGTAGCTTCTCTAACAAAACTGGTTTCGTCAACATGTTTGCAGAATTCACTTTTGTATGCCTATGAAGGCTATTGTAGTTCTCGCTTGAATAATAGAAGATTGAAAATCATTGCCCGTGGTTTTTACCCGATTTGGGTTTCCACATAAATCATTGTGACAAGTGTATGATTGATGTGCTTGGTTTTATGTGTGTTTGATCTTGCTTAGTTTATGCTCTGTTATATTTTCTATGTTTTGCTTTCGCTACTTAACAAGTGGTATCAGAGCTTAGAGTTGAAGGAGCAGAGAGCGCAGGAGAAAAGAATCTGGTCGCTGGATCAAAGATTCGAGTCGAGCCGAGTGAAGTGGAAGTGGAGAGTCGAGGACAAGTTTTATTACATCGTCACGGTTCGGTGCAGAATCATCGTGGGTCGTACACAACACACAGTGCGACATCATCACAGGCCGTACATTGTTCACAATGCGACATCGTTGCAGGCGCATAGTAGTACAAGGTGCGACAATTTGGGTCCAAATCATCATAGGCTATACATTGACAAGGTGCGACGATTTAGAAATAGTCGCGGATGATACTCATAGAGGGTGCGACGATCTTAAAAACCAAAAAATTGCATGGTATAAACTAAGGTTTTTTTTTTGCAAAGTATGAAAGGTTGACTTTTTTATTAAAAGGTGGAGAATCGATTATTTAATTCAGGTGGAGGTGAGATTTAATAAAGGTGAGCTCCCTTTTTTTTGGTCTTATTATGGAGAATATGGTTGGAGGTGAACTTTGAATAAAGGTGGATGTTTAAAAGGTTTTAAGTTATACACATTAAATAATTGTGTTTTGAATTCTTTTTTTATTTAGTATTTATTTGGGGTTCATATCATT
>JASDQU010013236.1:216801-241016 GCA_032191745.1 Picea mariana
ATAGAATTCATGGCACATTTTTTATGTTCATCTCATTGTTTCTGCATTTTATGTTGATTAATGTATGAATTTTATGTGTATGAATGTGTGATTTTTTCTAAAGTGGTTATAAATACTTGCATTAGACATTAATGAATCTCTTATGTTGGAAAATATTTCTATGTGTTAAATCCATGAGAAATGAATGGTTCTCATTACCTAAATTTATGGGTAGGGTATAAATTTCCTTCAACATTGGTAAAGTTAAACTAATTTCCAATGCACTGGACACACTTGGGTGCACCTGTTGGATGTAGATGGTCAATGGAAAAGGCACCAAAGCACTCAAAGTTGATGGATGACACTTGATTCCACCTTAAAGTACTACTTTCAAGGCAATTATCATATACAAAAGAGGATGCCTCAAAATTACTAAACATCATCATCATCATCATCATCATCATCATCATCACCATCATTATATATATATATATATATATATATATATATATATTAACTTATTAAAAATATATATTGCAAACTTGTAAGCGAACAAACGTATAAGCTCAAGTCCATGAATCATAAATATATTAATTTTCAAAATTTACAGTTGGTAATAAAAATTCTTGATCTTTTAAACATGTTTTTTTTTAAATGAAAAATAAACTCAAGTTCGTGAGCCACAAATATATTAATTTTCTATATATTGTCCTTGTTACTTGACTTAAATACCCCAAAAGTAGTAAAATTTAACAAAATGTATAATTAGTAGTATACAATAATGAAATTTTGAGGAAACAAATGCGACTTAGATAAATGGTGTTTACAATCATACTAAAGGAAAGAAATAACACACATATGGGTAGTGCATGAATATCAAAAGTTCCACATTTCAATTTGCATGTTTAAACAAATCACATAGCTATGATCATCATAAACATGTAAAAATAAAAATAATATCCCGCAACACATAAATAGTTCCAAATGTATAGACATAAAATGTCTGTATCATTCTATCTAAACCCAACAAATACTAAGCAATGAATCACTAAGATAAGTTAAAAACAACGTTCTAACCTTATAAGGCCAAAATATAGGTTGTTACATTTACAAATCCCTAGAACACCACTATGATCTAAAATGGAATAATACCTCCTTGCATGTCTTGTTATGTAGCTTCCCATTTTAACCTAGACAAAAACAAATATAACTTTCCATAACATTATGCAAGGAAAAATTCAAATCAAAATGTGGATTGCAATGAAAGAAGAATAACGAAAGAAGAAACCGTTCTCATTCAAAGAAATAAAAAACATTTATTCTAGGGATATATGACTTAAATTTATATCAAAAATTTTATTTCCATCCAATGAAGTGTTTATGACATTTTAATTCTAGGTGATAAAGTTTGAATGTCTTTCCAAGCTATGCCATGCCTTGCCTTTCCTTGAGTTTTGATGCCATGTCGTGCCTTGCCTTGCCAAGCCATGCCACACCTTTCCTTGCCATGCCTTGTCATGCCATGCCATTGCATGCCTTTCCTTGCCACACCATGCCTTATATTACCACGCCTTTCCATGTCATACCATGCCATGCCTTTCCTTAGCATGTCATGTCATTCCATGCCTTGCCTTGCCTTGCCATGCTAGTCCATATGTTGCTGTGCAGAGTGCATACCCAGGGTTAATTAGTCAAATACCAACAAAACCCTTATACACCAGCCCTTTCGACATCACCTGTAGAGAAAATGAAGTCTCACCCGAGGTATCTAGAGGGGCTGTAGGAACCAAGGTTCTGCAGTGCTAAGGGGAAGTGAGGCATCATTTAGAGCTTTTAATTACATGCATAGTTCTCATAGCTAGCAATTACTTTGTTATAAAATATAATCTATGCGAAACATCAAAATATCATATATGATCCATTCATTCAACATAAACCAAAAACAACACAAACACACCATAACACAAAGATTTACGTGGTTCACCCAACTTGGGATTCATCCACAATGATTGGATTCTTATATTATTCATTAATATTTTTTCTTACAACTGTGCATTGCGCTACAAATTATGAAACAATAATATCATCCCAAACCTTCCTAGCCATTATGTCGTAGTGCGAGTTCACTCCTTATTCATACTACAAACTTCTTTTGTTGCTCGAGTCCCTTACCAAAAAGTATTTACACTTACATGCACCATCACACTCTCACTCACTCCTCTTACATATTTCCTTTCTTACATATTTATACATATCAATAGGGATAAGATCATTACAAAAGTGGACAAAGTGTCCCCAAAACCCATTACAATAGTGGACAAAATGTACCCAAACCCTATGATTTATAATTGTTTCATGTCTTCTGCACGTTGCTCTGTTGCGCATCATTTTGTCACACTCCTTGGAATTCACTCCGTCACATACTTTGGTCCATCTTATAACTGTCTTTGACCCTTTATCTCATTTTGTATTAGATCCAAAAACTTATCCAAAATACCTCTCCAACAAGCCCTCAACACTCACCTGTGGCTCGTCTCGAGCAACTCAGGCCTACTTCTAGTGCATCGAAGATCGCCTTCGTTGTTGTGGGTTTCATACTACAAAATTTCTTCTGCAGTCTATGCACTTCTTTGTAACTTAATACTTTCTCTCTAGACACTAATGGAATTGAATAAGCGTGGAACTCCTTCATAACTTCCCTCTTTAATTTGTGTATATGATTTTCTTGTTTCTCGAGTATCATAACTATCACCATACCCATATTATTTTTTTGCAAAAAGTCATGTTTCCATGTTCTTCATGTTCCTATGCTCCTTCTTGATGTGTTGTTATTTCGTTTTGTTTTTCCCATGCTTTTATGTTTCCTTTTATTCTATCTAGTCCGGTTATGGGACAATTTTCTAGACTGGGGTCGATTACTGTCATTTATGAGACTTCTTCCTACACCAACGCTGCAATCTGTTGACAACTCTATCTTGTGTCTTTAGGTGGTGCCATCGTCCTCTACTATACCCTACTCGGCTCCTCTCCCCTCCTTTCTCTCTCTTCACTATTGTCAAATTATTTCCGACACTTGGCTCTTCTACCTATATCAAATGGATAAGAACCAATGGCATACCATTTCCACGTGTTTTATAGAGAGATGACGATATGCATCCTACTTGCAGTCTCATCTGAGTGTACTTGTAATCGATTTCTCCCATGGATTTGCAGTAATTCTATGTCCTTTGGCAGTTTCCAGTACGAGTCGACCATCCTGTAAAAATCTTTGTCACACTCTTTCCAGTCGTCTTTCGATTGAAATCAATTTTGAATGATTTTCTTGTCATTTTTAATTAAGACTATGTGCTTCCTCACATACTTTTATACTGCAGTTCCAACTATAGTTTCCTTTCACGCATAAACTCTCCATCTAATCGACTAAGGGTTTACTTTATTGGTCCATTACTCTGTATCTTTGATGGATTCTCCATTCAATTTGGATATTGGTCAAGATATTTTGTGTTTAATGGTATGCAACACCAATACTTAACCGTCATGATAACTCTTTATTGCGCGTCTTGTCATGTGGTGTAATTCTTAGGTGTCATTCGTGAAGTCATGTCTCTCTATGATATCTCTCTATTCTATGTTTCCTTCTACATATTTTTCTCTTATTTGCGACATTTTCCTTCTTCCCCTCTTTATGAATAACTGAAACTTATTTACCTTGTCAACATCCGACCCCTTCCGTTTCATAATTTTTTCCAAATTTTTTTTTTTTTTTCCTATAGTATATTGTGAAACAATTTTAAACTACGTAGCTACTCTAGTGTGTGGAAGGAAGACCTTCCCTATATATTTTTCGCACTCTCCCATTCACTAGTCCTTCCATGATTTTTCCATCCAACTTCTCTCTCTGAAAAACACTTGCTTCAGTCACATTTCAGATCACATATGGTCCTAACCAGTGTTTCTTGAACTTTCTTGGTTGTTGTAAAAAAAATTTGTCAAACAAGCAGTAGTAGATCCCCTTTCTGGAACTTCTTTTGCTTAATGTTTCTATCATGCCATGCCTTTTCACATGCCTTCTAAACTTGTTGATGGAAGACTGCAATAAATTGATCTTCCTCTAGTATTAATAAATGTGATATCCTTTCTTCTACTGTGCCAGAATACATAATATTTTTCATTTCTGCTATGGGCGGACTCGGTATAAGAAATTCCATGTGCATGATTGCTTCTTGACCGAATGCTAACTTAAAGTGTGTCTCTCCTATCAACTTCTTGCTTATAGTTATGTAAGCCCAAAGTATTGAAGGGATTTTTAAATCCTAGTCATCTCTCTCTATGTTGCACACCTTGGTTAGTGCATTTTCCAATATCTTGTTGAAGGCCTCCACTGTTTTGTTTGCTTGTGGGAGATATGGGGTTCTCTTTCGATGTTGTATATGGAACTCTTCAGTTAGTGCTGCAATTTTCGTCTTCAGAAAGTGAGTCCCCTAATTTCTCATGAGTATCTTAGGACAGCCAAATCTTGTAACTATGTTCTCGAACAATAATCATACAAATGTCTCCACAGTGAAATCCATGACTGGTTCCACTTTTTCCCATTTTTTCAAGTAGTCTGTCGTGATAATTGTGTATATGAATCATGTTCTCCTCATTGGCTGGTTAATAGGTCCAACAAAATCTACTTCCCATTTGTCAAATTATAGTAAGGTAACTTGCGGATTCAAGGGCATCTCATCCCTTCGTTATGGTCTTCCTACTCTCTAATAAATGTCGCAACTCTGGCAATATTCCTTCGTTTCCTTATGGAGAGTAGGCCACCATATCCCTACACATAAGATATTTTGTGTTGTCTCCTTTCCTGCATAATGTCCTCCTGCAATTCCATCATGTGCTTCTGCTAAAATAATGGGTCTTTTGTGTTCTAGTACACATTTTCACAGTATCCCATCGATCCCTAACTTATATAAGTTTCCTACGATCAAATAGTAATCAACTGATTTGACCACTAGCTATTTCTTCTAGGCTATTGTCATCTCGGGTGGAGCCACTCTTGTTCTTAGGTATTGGACAATTTCTGCAAATTGATCGTCTACCATCTTGAATGAAAATAATTGTGCATCTGGTAAGCTATCATTTATATTACCTACATCCTCTCCTATCAAAATCCACGATAGGTGGTCTGGTCCTGATTTTTTTTTCCCAGCTTCATGATAACTTAAAAATCATACTCTTGGAACAATAAAAACCATCTGCAGTTCCTCCCCCCCAACACAGGTTTTTTAACTAAATATCTTATTGTAGAATGATTTGTATACATCTTGAAGTGGGATCCCAATAGATAAGTATGAAATTCTGCAAGGCATACACCATTGCTAAACCTTCCCTTTCTCTCATCGTGTAATTTTTCTCAGCATTCGACAACTTCATACTAGCAAACACAATCAGATTATATAACTTGCCTTCCTGGGGCTAGGCTAGTACTGTTTTGAGTGCTATTGATGATGCATCCTTGTTGACGTGAAACTCTTTCTTCCAATCAGGAAATACCATAATAGGTGGAGTTACTAACTTCGGTTTCAATACATCTAGACCCTTCTGGCACTCTGCGCTCCACTAAAACTTATCTTCTTTCTCCAGTAACTTCTCCATTGGGGATGTAATCTGTGCATAACCTTTAATAAATTTCCGGTAGTAACCTATATGACCCAATGTTATTCTCAATTGTCAGACTGATTCATGTGGAGACAAATTAAAATTTACTTCTATCTTGGTTGGATCAACTAACAAATCTTTCTTCCATACCACATGGCCTAATAGTATCCCAAACGATGCACCGAAAATACATTTCTTCAAATTTAACGAAATCCAATATTGTCTACATCGATCAAGAATCAACCTTAGAGTTTCTATGTGATCCTTCAACAAGATAAAGACAGACTAGTCATCTAGGTATACTTCAAGAAACTGATGAATAAACTCCTTAAATGCTACGACAACCACTCTAGAAAACACAACATGTGCATTCTTTAACCCAAAATGACAACACTATGTACTGGAAACTTCCCCACTTCATCGCAAATGTTGTCTTATGTCTATCTTCTGGTGAAATATTTATCTGGTTGTATCCTGAAAATCCATTAGTGAATGAATAAGCCTCTTGTCCTCCTACATTTTCCAATACTTCATGTGTAAGTGGGGTCGGGAATGGGTCATGCAAGAAGGCATCATTCAATTTTCTCAAGTCTACATAAATTATAATAGCCCCTGCCTCCTTATCTTGAACCATCATCGAACTTATCCATTCAGATTCTATGACGAGCTCAATTATACCAACTTCTATCATCCTGTCAAGTTCTTCTTTCACTTTTTCCTTATACTTTGGATTTAACCTATAAGGTCTATGTCTCATTGGTTTACCATCTAGTTTCAGTGGAATCTTCATCTCACCTAATTCTCCATCTATCCCCTTATACTTGCACAGTAAGTCTATGATCTTTTCCATGGTCTCATCATTCCAGTAATCCCCAATGATTGAAAACTTTGGATTCTCCTCCATACCAATGTTCACTCTGCGCACTCTTAATGGTTTCGTGTATGCATATATTCAAGTGTTGGACCTACTACAACATGCTCCCCTTCAATTTATGATACCTGTACATTTCTCGGGTCTTCTTTGTCTTTTTCTTTCTCGGTAATGTTATAACATTCCAACAATTCCTAAGATGTCACAAACTCTTTGTGCACACTATATGTAGGTACTAATTCTACTTATCCTTCTTCCATAAACATTTTTCCTCTAATAAATTGTAAGACTGCATCAACTAAAGTTAACTCAACTTCAAAAGTAAATGTTACCTTAAAGTTATGGATGAGCTCTTCCCAATTCTTCGTTCCTCTGTGCACTTCTAGTTCTAACTACCAATTCCTGGGAACTGTTTCCATTGTATGTATGAAATTTTGCATCCATTCCTGCTTTGGCACTAGCTTCAAAGTTATCATACATCGTTACACATGGTTTCTTGGATGACTCAATCATGTATACTTGGGCATATTATCCTCTATTCCAAACCTGATTTGCATCAGCCTTTTGCATTCTTCCCAATCTTTTATCCCTTCCTTGTGGGTTTCCCACCATATCGTTGGGGTCGAGCTCTTAATGAAATATCTAATTCTAACAACCTTTGTTGTTCAGGTATTTGTAGCTCGAATTCGTTAAAAAAAGAACTTACCTTAGTCAATCCATTGAACTTAGGCATATCACATACCTCTGTTCTGATCGAACGCAAAGAGTGAGTAATACACACACACCTTTTGGTCGACACTTCATGCAATTAGTGGTGTCAGTGTTCAATTCCTTCCTCCAATTCTAATGTGAAAGAGATTATCCTTTTCCAACTAAGTGCACCATCTACAGTGGGCTTGATGTAGTCATCCATGTGTGCTATCATATTATATACTTTATCATTTTCCTTTATTGCAGACTCCACATATTTTATTTCTTCTAGACGATCTAATGTCACAATGAATTTTAATCCTCCTCCTTCAAAAATCATCTCTCTTTTCTTTAGGTTTATTATTGCTTATTTGTCGAAGTCCCAATCTAGTCCAAGAAAAATGGGGTACGGCTTCCTTTTATCAACAATCTAAATGACTTCAAATTCAGCTACACTTCTCACTCCATCTATGTTCACAGGTACTCCTACCAGTCTCTTGACCGGTATTATCTTATGCTGGTTAGCCAACCTCAACTGGACAATTGACCATACTAGCTTTAGTTTCCCCATCATTTCCCACATCTGTATTGGGAGAAAATTGAATTTTGATCCTATGTCCAATAAGACATTATCCATGTCATATTCTCCTATCCGTGCACTTAATCTAAATTCTGTGATTGTCCTCTTCTTGTGCAGGACTTGGCTCACTGCTTTCTTTGTCATAGGTACTTCTCTGTCTTGTGTACATTGGTTACTCATCATGTGTAGTGTATTCAGTGTTGTATTCATTGGTTACACAACTTTTTATAAATTACTACAATGTATTTATCTTCTCGATTGTTCTATCTGGAATAATGAGATCATACACTGGAGGCATATCGTATATGGGTGGTGGTTTTTATGTTGAAGCTATCCATTCTGGTCCTAGTTTTTATTTCCTCACTTGTTGATAAGTCTCATTTTCTTCCTATGGGTTGAATGTTGGCATAGGCTCAACTTCTTTTCTGATCCATTGCTCTACTCCCTTTCATTTCTTTGTCGCATGTGGTCCAGTTATCATCCCACCATGTGTAACAAATGCTACTTTTGGTTGATTGTTGCGTGCTTCAACAACTATCATCTACAGGTTATGGTTCTAGTTCTGGTGTTGTGTCTGATGTTGATTTTTATTCCCTCTTTCCTGCCACTTTTCTATCTTGAGGATAGTCTTCTGTCGCATGATCCAAGGCAATGTAATATGTACATGTCATGTAAGGATTTGGGCAATCTCTTGCTAAGTGTCTAGGTTGATTGCAGTTGTAACAAATTACCGGTCCTCTGCCTCCTCGAACAAATCCTCCATGTCCTCAACCTCTGTCGAAACCTCCATGTCCCTTGGAGCGTTATACTTTGGAATTCCCCCTTCTTCTGCGATGTTTTCCTCCTGAGTTCTATACACATTGAAAGTGCATTCTCTCATCAAGTCGAATGCACAAAAATATTTCTCATTGTGTCCTACCGATTTATAAGAATTATAGAATAAATTTCTCAGGGTGCTCTGATATTTATGCATTAGGGGACAAGTAGTTGGATGATGCCCTCGTGTCTTACATATATCGCATCACCCTACTCCTCTTGCCAATAGGTTCGTTGCTCATGTGTCCATATACTGTGCGAAGGCTAGACACTCTTCCTTCCTATAGAATTTTGTATTACATGTTATACACCAAATTTGTTTGTTCTTCTCTTTTTCCTTTTTTATCTTTGACAGTTGAATTCTCAATGCAACTAGTTCTGATTATACTTGTGCCATCTCCTACGGGAGATGCTTCTAGTTTCATTGCAATTTCCAACACTTCGGTTTGCCACGTGAACTTTTGTTGTGTTAATGGACAACGAATGTGGGGTAATAGGCCTTCTATAAACCATTCTCAGTGATGTTCATTAGGAATATGAAAGGTTAACCTACCCATTACATGTTTAAATATCTGGTCGAAATACAACAATCTTTCGTTTTGTACTTGCCTAATTTACTTTAGCTCTTTAATACATTGAGATTCACATTTTGTCTTCTTGAATTCCTTTAGAAATGCTTATCCAGTTTACTCCAAAGTTCTTTACTTTCCAGTCGGTATAGTTTTCTGAAACTTCATATACCATATTAGTTCTCTTCCCTTGATGTCGTGGTTAAATACACAATCTTCATTGCCTCGTCCTAGACATTCTTCACAATCCATATCATGTCACATAGAAACAAGTGTTTCTCAAGGTCCTCTGACCCTATTCCATGAAAATCAAGAATTCTCAACATATGATCTACCCCTTCCATTGTATTAAGTGTTGTACTTATCTTTGGTGATGCTCACTGGCTCTGGTTTGCTTTGTTTTTCCCGTTATTCTGACTATTGCTCTGACTCCCTCCACTTATTACAGTTTCTCTTGAACAAGCCTTGGTTCCTGATTCAATTCTTAATGACACACATGTGGTCATGGGTTCAACACATATTCCAATCTGATATGGACTTCCTTCTTTTGTTGGGTAGTAATAAGTATCTCTTTATTTCCTTTTCCTTTCTCTATACGATGTGATCTGAAGTTATGTGCATGGGTACTCCCTTGAATTATATGTGATGCACTCCTTTTCCAGCCACAGTCTCCTTATTGTATCTAAACCTTTTCCCACAGTGGAGTACTCCAATTTAATCATTCAAATACCAACAAAAACCTTAGACATTGGCCCTTTCAGCATCACCTGCAGAGAAAGTGAAGTCTCACCTGAGGCATCTAGAAGGGTTGCAAGAACCAAGGTTTTGCAGTGCTGAGGGGAAGTGAGGCATCACTCAACTCTTTTACTTACATGCACATTTCCCATACCTAGCAATTAGTTTGTTATAAAATATAATATAAGAACAACATTAAAATATCATATATGATCCATTCATTCAACATAAACTAGAAAACAACATAAATACACCATAACACACATATTTATGTGGTTCACCCAACTTGGGCTACGTCCACAACGAATGTCTTATTATATTATTCATTAATATATTTTCTTACAACTGCGCATTGCTCTACAAATTATGCAACAGTAATATCATCCCAAACCTGCCTAGTCATTCTGCCATAGTGCGAGTTCACTGCTTACTCATACTACATACTTCTTCCTTTTCTCGACTCCCTTACCAAAAAGTATTCATACTTGCATGCACCATCACACTCTCACTCACTCATTCTTGTTATCTATATTTCATTTATTACATATTTATACATATCAATAGGGCTAAGAACATTACAAAAGTGGACAAAGTGTACCCAAAACTCGTTACAAAACTGGAAAAAATGTCCCAAAACCCTATGGTTTATAATGATTTTCTGCCTTCTGCACGTTGCTCCGACGTGCATCCTTTTGTCACGCTCCTTGAATATTCTTTGTCACGCACTCTGGTCCATGTTCTAACTATATTTTACCCTTTTATCTCATTTTGGYATATATCCCAAAACTTATCCAAAATTCATCTCTAACACCATGCCATGCCATTCCTTGTCATTGAATTCTTTTCCTTACCATGCCATGCCTTTCCTTKCCAGGCTATGCGATGCCTTGCCTTGCCTTAAGTTTCCATGCCATGCCATGTCTTTACTTTCCAAGCCATGACATGATTTCCCATGTCATGCCTTTCCATGCCATGCCATTCCATGCCTTTCCTTACCATGCCATGCCTTACCTTGCCATGCCATGCCTTTCCTTTCCTTCCCCTTTCATGCCTTTCCTTTCCATGACATGCCATGACATGTCACTCCATGTGTTGCCAAGCCATGCCATGGCATGCCTTTCCCTACCATTGCATGCCTTGCCTTTCCATGCCATGACTTTCCATGCTATGCCATGGTATTCCTTTCCTTTCCATGCCATTCCAGTTCATGTCTTTCCTTGCCTTGCCATGACATGCCTTGCCAAGCCATTCCATTCCTTTATGAGCCATGCCATGGGATGCCTTTTTGATGCAGACCCCCAAACCCTCAGGTTGAGGTCCGCACATGATATTTCTAAATCTATCCTTGAGTCTAGTTGACTCTTTGGTTTTCCCCATAGGGAATCCCACACACACAACACAGTGTTTTCCACAGGTCCTTATGAATTGAGCCTGTGTGAACAAACACCAGACACCAACCCAAATCTCCTTGACCATAATAGTGTCGTGCCCTTCGCTAATTCGAGACAACCCCAATGCGTTCAACAAAGACTGGCTCCCCTACGAGAATTTTCGACGATTCGGAGTTTCGAACTTCATGTCTTCGCGAATCTTGATGTAAGGCTTTCGGCTCTCCAACCTATGAAACTCTGAAACAGTCAACGAAGTTTTGACTTCGTCTGGTGACAATTACGTCACTTTTCTTCTCCACTATCCTCTATCTTTGACGAGGATTCTTGCCACCTATCTCACAAGCTTTTCGTCTTTCGGGACTTGAACGAACCTCCGACTTCCATTCCTCTATCACTTCTAAACCCCGAATTACGAAATGGCACTTTCCACAGGGTCAAAGAATAATAAGTCCCTGTTCAATCCAACGCTTAACTTCTCTGCAGCTCTCTTGGATCCTACGGTCCTCGCTATTTCGTGAATTCTCCACAGAGAATTTCGACCGCTCTTTTTCTCTCAGACAGCTTCTGTGAAATAAACCATTGTTCTCCCTTCTGAACTTTAGTTTTGCTAGATGACTTCAACCCTTGTCTCCCTTTGAAGTAGTTCAACCTCCGTCCTCATTTGAAGTGTTCAAAGGTGTTATCCCTCCTGAGATTTCACTTACAAACTCAAACCTCCAAAAGGGTTCCTTCTCACACCCCTTGCGACAGACTTTCAAACACTCCTGGGTATTTGATCTTTCAACTTTGTGCACTCCCTACAACAACAATCCTTCAATTCTCCCCTTGGTTGATAAGTTCTAATCTTTCAACCAACCTGCACACACCTTGCACGACTTCTATGCTTCACCTATACTTTTCTGGAATGAGAACAATGGTATCCCTCCTGAGCTTTCAGAGACAAACTCTAAACCTTTGTCAACGCACTCCTTGCGGACGTTTCACTACACTCCTTGCAGGAACTTCTCTCACTCAGGAAGAGAAACAATTGAAACTCATTCTCTCTCTCTCTCAGACTTCAAACATTCAACATGAAATCCTACATACACACAATATTAAAGAAAATGGATAACAGAGAGAATAAAACCATTGTAAACATACCATTTACCATGTATAAATAGAAAACATCATAACACCATGAAATTTGATTCAAAGCTTCATATATTAATTCAAAGCTCCTGTACATGGGTTCTCCTCTACAACTCTCTGCTAGAGCTCTCTTCTACAACTCTATGCTAATGTTCTAATGAATGTCATAATACAAAGATGAGGGTGTCTATATCCGTTTTCCCTCCTGGTCTTCTAAACTGTCTAATCTATAATTCAAATCTACCTACTTTCATTAACTATGCATAAATGCCTCTACATTCTACAGATGAGAGAAAATCGCTCATGATCTGTTTACATATGTAAGCACGTTTCCCTTTAACCATTACATTAATGCTTAAGAAACATTTCAAAAACATGCACTGGTGGTCTTCCAGTTGTCTTCCGCCTTCACTCTCGTTTGGCCGCTGATGATGCTCCTGCATCATACTCTCTCGCTTGAAAATTTTCATGAACTCCTGTTCATGAGCTCTTGCACGGTCTGTCCATGCTTCTGAATTTTTGCTTCATCCTCCCAATTGACATCTTCAATTGGGTTTCCTTTCCACTTGACCAGGTAATCAAAATACTATTTTCTCTTGGTCTTCTTGCTGACTCTCTTGTCAATTATTCTTTCCATTTGTGGCTTTTCAGCTACAGGAATTTGTTTGGTCCACTGAACCTTTGTCTGTTCATTCTCTTCTCCTACTTCTTCAGCTCTGTAAGGGTACAAATCCACAACATTGAATATCGGTGAAATTCCGATCCCATCGAGTAATTCAATATCATATGCATTTGCCTCAAATTTC
Organism: Picea mariana; assembly: GCA_032191745.1. Classification (NCBI taxonomy): domain Eukaryota; kingdom Viridiplantae; phylum Streptophyta; class Pinopsida; order Pinales; family Pinaceae; genus Picea; species Picea mariana. The sequence goes on from JASDQU010013236.1 coordinate 230,013, forward strand.
TTCATGACTCTGCATGGACCAATCTTTTTCATCTTTAGTTTGTTATATGTTACTCTTGGGAACCTCTCCTTCCTCAGATGTGCAAGAATCAGATCACCAAATTCAAATTGAAGTTCTCGCCTGTGTTGATCTGCTCTGTGATTATATTCTTGGCTCGAACTCTGCAATCACTCCTTAACTCAGCTGTGTAGCTCCTTCATTGCTTCTACAAAGTCCTCTGCACTAGCACTCCTGAATTCATTTTGTTCCGAATCTTTCAATTCATAAACTCCCCTGGGTTGCATTCCATATACAAACTGAAATGGACTCTACCCTGCGCTTCTATTGATCGAATCATTATAAGAAAATTCCGTTAGTGGCAGAATGTGATACCACTGACTATGGTGTTCAGTCACTAGGCTCCTCAGTAAGTCTCCCAAGCTTCTGTTCACAACTTCTGTCTACCCATTCGTCTGAGGATGATAAGTTGATATAAAACAAAAACTTGTCCCCAACTTCTTCCATAAAGTCCTCCAGAAATGTCCCATGAGCTTGGTATCTCGATCAGAAACTATACTCCTTGGCAAGCCGTGAAGTCTGAGGACTTCTTTTTAAAAATAGGTTCGCAATATGAGTTGTGTCACTGGTTTTCTGGCATGGTATGAAATGTGCCATCTTTGAAAATCTATCTACCACCACAAATATTGAATCATATCCTCTTTGTGTCCTTTGCAGTCCTAATAAGAAATCCATGCTCACTGCGTCCCACGGCCTTTCTGGTATGGGTAATGGTTGGTATAACCGTGTGTTCTTCCTTTTCCCTTTTGTGTGTTGAAAAATTATGCACCTATCCACAAATTTCTTAACGTCCGTCCTCATCCCTGGACAAAAATATGATCCATTCAACTTTGTGAACGTCTTATCATGACCGAAGTGTCCGACCAATCCTCCATTGTGTTTTTCCTTTAGCATATTCTCCCTCATGGAGCATTTTGGAATACATAATTGATTGCCCCTGAATAATAATCCATCCTGGATCATATATTCAGTTCATTGGTTTCTGTCCCTGAGAATTGGATTCTCATATGCCTCATATGCTTTCTTAAAATCTGGGTCATCCTTGTACATTTCTTTGAGGTTATCAAAACCCAAACTCTTGACTCTAAATTCCTGCATAAGCAAACATTTCCTGCTCAAAGCATCAACAACTTTGTTAGCAGTTCCAGAAATATGTTTAATTACAAAAGTAAAATTCTGCATGTATTCAACCCATTTAGCATGCTTTTGGTTCAACTTCTCYTGTTGAGTCATGAATTGTAAAGCGTGATTATCACTTTACAAAACAAATTCTTTAGGAACCAAATATTGCCTCCATTTCTTCAGCGCTTGTATGACAACATAAAATTCCTTGTCATATGTTGAGTATTTGACCTTTGCTTCATTYAGTTTCTCACTGAAGTATGCAACCGGTCTATCTTCTTGGCTCAAGACCGCTCCAATTGCAAATCCACTCGTGTCACACTTGACCTGGAATGTCTTGCTAAAGTCCGRAAAAACCAGAATTGGTTGCTCCATGATCTTCTTCTTTAGCAGATTGAAGCTCTTCTCTGCTTCCTCTGTCCAATGAAAAGATTTGTGTCTTTTCTTCACCGTATCCATCATCGGTGCACTAATTCTACTAAAATTTCGGATGAATTTCYTGTAGAAACTAGATAAACCATGGAAGCTTCGAACTTCAAACACACCTTTCGGCGATGGCCAATTCTTAATCTCTTCTACCTTATCCGGATCCATCTTCAACTCATTCRTGGAAATAACAAAACCCAAGTAAATGAGTTTTGTCCTCATAAATGATGATTTCTTCATGTTTATTAGCAATTTCTCTTGTTGTAATCTCCTCATCACTGCAACTAAATGCTTCAAGTGTTCTGCTTTTGTCTTGCTGAAAATCAATATATCGTCAAGATATACGATGACGAATTTCTCTATGAAATCCTTCAGGACTTCATTCATTAATCTCATGAAAGTACTAGGTGCATTTGTTAATCCAAATGGCATAACAAGCCATTCATACAGTCCCTCATTCGTCTTGAATGTTGTCTTCCATTCATCACCTTCTCTCATACGAATTTGATGATACCCACTTTTCAAATCAATCTTTGAAAAGAATCTTGCTCCACTCAAGAAATCCATCAAGTCATCCATCCTTGGCAATGGGAATCTGTATGTGATGGTAATATTATTGATTTCCCTTGAGTCGATACACATTCTCTAGCCTCTGTCTTTTTTTGGGCTGAGTACTGTTGGAACAACACATGGACTGAAGCTCTCTCTAACCAATCCTTTGTCCATCAAATCCTGGACCTATCTCTTGACTTCCTCATTTTCCTACGGCGTCAACCTGTACGCGGATTTTTTTGGTAAACTGGCTCCTGGTATAAGATCGATGTGATGGCTTATACTCCTGATTGGTGGCAACGAACAAGGTAGTTCATCCACTACTATATCAGCGAACTCTTCTAGCAATTCCTGGATTTCTTCTGGCAAATCATCTACTCTTGTATTGGTCAAAACAATTCTAGGCTTCTTGACAACAATAAATTGTGTGTCTTCCTTCTTCTTAACCTTCTTAATAAGTTCCTTCCCACTCATGAGAAGTACAGTGTTGCTCATCTCTGTTTTTACTTCTTTATCCTTATTCAACAGCAACATGTGAGTTCTCCCATTCTTCTATAGGGTGTATGTGTTCTTTCTCCCATCATGAATCACATTTCTGTCATATTTCCATCGTCTACCTAGCAATAGATGACAAACATCCATGGGAATAACATCACATAATATTTCTTCCTTATATCCTCCTATTTTAAATTCAACTAAACATTGTTTAGTAACATTTACCTGATGTCCTTTTTGTAGCCACGAAACTCTGTATAGGTTTGGATGTTCAACAGTCTCTAGCTCCATCTTTTCTACTATCTCTGTAGATACGAGATTATCTGTGTTAGTGCTGTCCACAATGACTTTGCATACTCTGTCTTTAGTCTTGCAAGTAGTCCAAAACAGACTGTTTCTTTGGGTTGGGTTCTCTGCCACCTTATCTGGCGTTAAGAGAACTTTCCTCATCATTAAGGATCTTTCGCCCTTAGCATATTCTGCCTCAACATTCCGTCCTTGTGCTTCAGTAATGTGAGTTTCACCCCCTTATTTCTTTCTGTCTGGACACTCATAGGATTTATGTCCGATTTTCCCACAGACAAAGCACTTCACTTCACCGCCTCTGCCTCTTCCTCTTCCTCTGGCTCGAGGAAAAGTATTTCTATCGACATACTACCCTCTATGTGAGCTTCCTCCTCTCTCATGTTGAGTCTGAGGTTTCTTTCCCTCTTCTTTAGATTTCTGAGTTCTGTCTTGGGCAATTGTTTTGCCTCTGGCTTGACTTCTATCTCGACCTTTTTGACCTTGCTTTCGGCTCAGCTTCTCTTCAGCTTTCAGAGCCATCTGATAAGAATCCTCCACATTTTGAATGATCATCATGCTCATCTCATCTTGGATGTCATATCTCAGACCATTCATGTACTTGGCAACCTTTTCATCATTGTTTTCCCGATGACTTGCTCTAATGTTTATCTTGTAGAACTCTTCAGTGTATTTTTTCACCGACATCAGCTTCTGTCTCAGATTCTGCATCGTCCGAAACAGAGTGATTTGATAATCCTTGGGTATGAATTTGGTCTTCATCTTTGCAACCATTCTATCCCAAATCTTGATTTTTTACTTGCCTTTGCAGTGTTTGTCAGCCTGTAGTTCATCCCACCATAGTGTTGCATGCCCTTTAAGTCTTGTGACGTCATGTTTGACCTTCTTGTCTTCCTCAACATCCTCATAGTCGAAGTATTTATTCAGAGCTCTAATCCAGTCTAGAAGCTCTTCAACATCTAAGTTTCCCTCATACATGGGAATATCCATCTTTGCTCTAGCACCTATCCTTGCAACAACCCTGAATAGGCGTTCATCCGCAGCATCCTCAACTGCAACTTCTTCTCCTTTGTTTCCAGCCTCATTTTCACTAACAACTTCGCTGATATCTCCAACGTTAACTGTGCGCCTCTGTGCTGTCTCCATGGCATAAATCCTGGCACGTAGCTCGCGCATTTCTCTTTCCACTACTAGATCAGGCATTGGTCTATCTCTTCTTCTCGGCAGCATGGTTGAAAATGTCCCTCTTTTCTCTGCTACAGAAATAAAATAACTTTTTTTGTGCTCTCATACCACTTAATGATGCAAACCCCCGAACCCTCAGGTCGAGGTCCGCATAGGATCTTTCTAAATTTTCCCTTGAGTTTGGTTGACTCTTTTATTTTCCCCACAGGAAATCCCACACACACAACACAGTGTTTTCCACAGGTCCTTATGAATTGAGCCTACGTGAACAAACACCAGGCACCAACCCAAATCTCCTTGACCACAATAGCGTCACGCCCTTTGCTAATTCGGGACTTTGGGTCTTGAAATTTCATAATCTCTATTGTCAAGTTTCTCAGCCCTCTACTGCCGAAACCCAAAATGACAATTCACCGAAATGTTTGGTTGCGTCCTCCTCCACAGCCGTATTGCTTTTCGCGATTTCGGGAATCCCAGAACAAGGAATCCCTGTCTCTTATCTTCGAAAATGCCGAAATTATGAACCCTGATGCGTTCAACAAAGACTGGCTCCCCTATGGGACTTTTCGCTGATTCGGAGTTTTAGACTTCGCGTCTTCGCGAATCTTGATGCAAGGCTTCCAGCTCTCCAACCTACGAAACCCCGAAATAGTCAACGGAGTTTTAACACCGTCTCGTGACAAGTACGCCACCTGTCTTCTACGCTATCCTCTATGTTTGACGCGGATTCTTGCCACCTGTCTCACAAGATTTTCGGCTTTCGGGACTTGAATGAACCTCCAACTTCCATCCCTCTATCACTTCTAAACCCCAAATTCTGAAATGGCACTTTCCACAGGGTCAATGACTAATAATTCTCCATTCGATCCAACTCTTAACTTCTCCGTAGCTCTCCTGGATCCTACGGTCCTCGCTATTTCGTGAATTCTCCACAGAGAATTTCGACCGCTCGTTTTCTCCCGGACAACTTTTGTGAAATAAACCAATGTTCTCCCTTCTAAACTTTACTTCTACTAGATGACTTCGACCCTTGTCTCCCTTTGAAGTAGTTCGACCTCTGTCCTCCTTTGAAGTGTTCAAAGGTGTTATCCCTCCTGAGCTTTCACTTACAAACTCAAACCTCCAAAGGGGTTCCTTCTTGCACTCCTTGCGACACACTTTCAAACACTCCTGGGTATTTGATCTTTCGACTCTGTGCACTCCCTACAACAACAGTCCTTCAATTCTCCCCTTAGTTGATAAGTTCTAATCTTTCAACCAGCCTGTGCACACCTTGCACGACTTCTGTGCTTCACCTATACTTTGCTGGAATGAGAACAACGGTATCCATCCTGAGCTTTTAGAGATAAACTCTAAACCTTTTTCAACGCACTCCTTGCGGATGTTTCACTGCACTCCTTGCATGAACTTCTCTCACTCAGGAAGAGAAACAATTGAAACTCTCTCTCTCTCTCTCTCTCTCTCTCAGACTTCAAACATTCAACATGAAATCCTACATACACAGAGTATTAAAGAAAATGCATAACAGAGAGAATAAAACCATTGTAAACATACCATTCACCATGTATAAACAAAAAACATCATAACACCATGAAATCTGATTCAAAGCTTCATATATTAATTCAAAGCTCTTGTAAATGGGTTCTCCTCTACAACTTTCTGCTATATCTCTCTTCTACAACTCTATGCTAATGTTCTAATGAATGTCATAATACAAAGATGAGGGTGTCTATATCCATTTTCCCTCCTGCTCTTCTAAATTGTTTAATCTATAATTCAAATCTACCTACTTTCATTAACTATGCATAAATTCCTCTACATTCTATAGATGAGAGAGAATAATTCATGATATTTTTACATATGCAAGTACGCTTCCCTTTAACCATTACATTAATTCTTAAGAAACATTTCAAAAATGTGCGTTGGTGGTCTTCTAGCTGTCTTTTGCCTTCACGCTCATTTGGCCGTTGACGATGCTCCTGCATCACTTTCCTTTCCATGGCAACCCTTTCCAAGCCATGGCATGGCATGCCTTGCCTTTCCATTAAATGCCTTTCCTTTCCATGACATGTCTTTCCAAGCCATACTATTTCATGCCATTTTCATGCCATTTCATGTCATGGCATACCTTTCCATGCCATGGCATGGATTTCCATGCCATGCCATGTCATGCCTTTCCATACCATGCCTTTCCATGCCATGCCATGTCTTTCCATTCCATGCCATGCCATTCCTTTCCTTGTCATTCCATGTATTTCCATTACTTTCCTTTCCATGCCTTTCCATGCCATGCCATTCCTTGTCTTTCCTTTCCTTTCCATGCCATTCCATGCCATGCCATGACATGCCTTTCCAAGCCATGCCATGGCATTCCTTGCCTTTCCATGACATACMTTGCCTTTCCATTTTCCACCCAACCATACACATAATTCCTCTTGTTTTATTCCTCAACTTCCCACCCCCTAGCCAGATCATGATTCTATGAGAGAGAGAGGTTATTCTTTTGTTTTGTAAAAACAAGGGACGAAGGTTACTCTCSTTCTCCCATAGGAACCTGATAGTCCAATTTTCTATCCACCAAGCAAGGGAGCCTCTTATGATTTCTCTCTCGATAACTCAAACTCTCTACATCTCTTCTTCTCATCTTGATTAGAAAACATTTTCCAACATTTCCTGCACCCATAGCAGTTTGTTTTCTCAATTCTCTTCAGAACTAGAGAGCCTCTTATGTTTTTCCTCTTCAGAAATGGTCACTGAACCCATTCATGTTCATTATCTCTTCTCTCTATTTTATAAAAACTAGATATGTTTTTTCACACTCCTCTCTACTCATAAAAATGGTTCAGATAATCAACTAACAAACTCCCCTGTTCTCTGCTCATGATTTTCCCTTGTTTCTTTCCTTCTTTAGCAAGATTTCATGAGTCAAATCCCCCAATTCATGGGTCAGCCCAGAATCCTGTAGATGGGTGMTTTTCTACCCATTATTCTTAGGGAAGGAAGTTCTGGTACAACACCCATTCTCATTCATAATTGTGGGAAGCTGATAGTTCAACTACCAACTTCCTTCATAAACAAAAATTCTAGAAAAATGGGAAATCTAGGTTTTTCTTGAATGTTAAATTGGCAAGGGAAATTTCCTCATTGTTTCCCTCTTGTGGCATCATAACCTGTGTAGGAAACACCCTTCAACAATTATCCAACATTTTCCTTTTTACATTAGTAACATTTTTTTCCATGGTCTTCTAGCAGTAATATAATTATATTTACAAGTCGGGGGAAACATGGGTGTTACAGTCATTACATAGTTTGAATATGAACAAGAGAGTTATGGAACTATGTGAAAAGAGTTAATTTTTAGTCATGGGGCCTAGTATATCGGATATTAGAGAACCAAAGTACCATAGTGAAATTTTGAAAGCGCAATATTAAAGTCTTGGTGGGTTGGTGATCGAGTAGTCTCGGTGGTCTGGGTAGTGTATAAAATATGAGACAGTGGAAGAGCATAGTATAATCACAACACTAAAAGTTCTAGGGGCCTAGTGGGACAGTGACTCAGTGATCCCAATGCTCGATGGTCCAGTATACCAGAACGGAGGGGCATTGTAGAGTTGAAGTCTTGAGTTCCCGGTTGGTTGGTGACCGAGTGGTCAAGACAAAGAGAGAAGGTGAAGAATCCTAGTGCTTGAGTAGATCCTAATCATTCATTGAAATATCAATGATTGAGATCACAGTTAGTCATTGAAAGATGTAGTGATAATGTGGACTGGTGGGTAGGTGCCCCGGTAGTCTGAAGTCCCGGTGGTCAAGACATAGTCTAAACAACTGGAGAGGGACTGATGATCTGGTGATTCTGGTGGCCAGTTTTCGTGATGGTCCGATGATATTTAACTAGATTGGGTTAAAAGTTTAAACTTGTATGGTTTCAAGGGCTATCACTCGGTGCTCGATGGCCCGATTAACCTTTGTGTGGATGAGATTTCAAATCAACACTCAATATTTAACTAAGGACTCATGTAATGGTTGTTGATATTTAAGGCGTGTTTTGTGTGTTTCAAGTTCTATTGGTGCATATAGTATATTTAATATCAGACTTAGTTGAAAAGTTAAAGGTGTGTGGAGAGTATGATACATGATACCCTGGTGGTCTCGATATCTGGTGAACTGATTGACATTTCAAATCAACGATCACTATCTACTCCTCGACTCATCGGACGGTTCCTGAGCATTAATATTTGTGTTGTGACATGTGAACATAATGCATGAGAACATAGGAGTTGAGACGATTTTCAAAATATCCTTCTACAACCCTATTTAAGAAAGAATCAAGGGATTTGGAGCTGACCTAATGAGCACAAATTTTGTGTATGTGGAAAAATATTTGCTTGATGGCTTAGTGTATACATAATTATTCCCTAATCGATTTTATTGAGCGTGAGATGTAGAGTGTGGTTATGGAAGATAATCTCTAAGGTTCTCATGTGCAAGAAGATGAAGGAGAGGGAGATGTAAATGTCTGAGGGTGGTTGGGAGGTGTGAGGTCAAATAAGGAATATCTAAAATCTTGTTGATCATGAAAATATGAAGAGATCATTGTTAATTACAACAACAATAGAGCAGTTTTTGAAACAACAAATTTGTGCAAGTGAAATCTTGAAGATAAGTGATGTTTTAGTGTTGATGAGAGTTAAGGAAGAATTTAATCTAGACATAAAAGTTTAGAAGACTGGTGTCTCTGGTAGGTTGGTTCCTACACTTTGCTTATTTGGTGCTCATCTAAGGGGATTGGTGTCTCCAACAGGTTGGTGCCTACAAACATTGTAACTATAGGTTGGTACCTATAGGTGTTGTTGAGTGGGTGCTCAAGTAAAGGGATTGGTGCCTACAATAGATTTTTTCCTGTGAATATATTTCAATAAAAGTTTTATGTGGTTTTATCCCATTTGGGTTTCCATGTTAAATCATTTTGTACTGTTCAATGCATGTTTGTATATATACTTATTATTAATTTATTTTGGTTGTTAAAGTAATGAAATGATAAATTTAGTATTGTAAAGAAAAGTAAATGCATTCTTATATTTAATCACACCCCCTCTCAGTATATGTAAGTGTGCCAACAAGTTCGTGAGTTAGTTGGTGTTCTAAAGGTTAGTTGTTATTAAATTAAGTTAAAAATGTTTAAGAAAGAGTTGTCAATTTATCGAGTCATTTATTTGATTCAATTATTTTTTTACTGGTTTTTTGTAAACCAAAAACCACTTTGTAATGACAGATGCAGATTTGTGGTCATCTGAAACCACCTAATGCAATGAATAGTCCATGATAAGACAAAACCATTTCGGGTTTGTAATAGTTAAGGGAGAGCTAAGGAAAACCCTAGGAATGATGTAATGGTTGAAGGGTAACCCATAGAAAACCCATGGGAAGATCAAGGGTAAGATAAATAAATACTTGATATGAAGATGATGTAGTTCAAATGATTGACTCAAATATATCTCAGGAAGGTAATGAAAACTAAAGAAACAAATGCAGATGAAGAAGACACAATATGATGCAAATGAAGAAGACTAAAGTTTAAGACAACTCAAGACATCCATATTGAATCATAAGTATTCATTAAGGGGGAGTATGAAGGAATAATTCATACTTATGATATGATGAAATTATATTATTGGAAGTAGACTTATTCTAAAATTCTACGTATGATCAAGGATGAGGACAATGAGAAAAGTTAGGGATGGAGATCACATAGAGATTTATGGGTATATTCATGGAGATATTGTGGAGATTTTTGTGCTATATTGGACATCTTGTTATGAGCACCTCAATGTTATATTAAGAGCCCTCATGTATGTATTAAAGAGTAAGAGAGTGATGCATTATATTTGTACATTAATGAAATGCAACCTTTGATTATATTTGTTGTTCTTTTTCCAAGTTGATGTGTATGAATATTTGTTCATGGATGCTCTTTAAATCCAACAAAGATTCCTTCATTGGATAATTGTGTTGCCTCCCTCACCCAATAGAAAGACAAACTTGTTTAAATGGGTTCCCTCAAGACAACAAAGGTGAATGTACTTTCTGCAAATGAGGGAAGAAAGACTAGCAACTAACATAAATGGCAATTCAAAGGAAATAAATACAAAGATAAAAAAAAATGATCACAATTGAAAATCTACACACGAGTCCTCCAACTTTGAAATTGTTAAGAAAAGAAGGAGAAGGTGATATTTGCTTATTTCAAGAAAACTAATCAAGAAAAATATGTATTCATAATGAAGTATATTGATCATATGACCCATCTTCTTGAGAGGGATAATATCAATGTACCTAATAATATCAAGAAAAAAGTTAAAAAATAATGAAAGCCATAAGATGATAAAGGGAAAGAAAAGGAAATAGGTCATGCACTTGTTTCTATATTTTCCTCATTATCTACATGGGTTCTTGATTTAAGAGACTCAAACCATATGGACTCATCAAAGGAAACATTTACTTATTTGGAGCCATGCACTAGGCCTACCATCTTAATGGGAGATAATACACCAGCTCAAGTATGTGGGAAATGAACCATTGATTTCTATCATGGAAATTTTCAGAATGTGTTGCATGTACCTTCCTTGTCCATCAACCTTATTTCAATCTATCAGATCAACCAATTAGGTACTATCAAGTTATTGGATCTCACACCTAATTTAATAGTCATTACAAAAAATTATTGTTAGGATCCAATGCCTTAAAAAATGATAAAAAGTCAATGATTTTAGTCCACTTCGAGGGGGAACCTCCTTTTACAATATATCCAATTTAGAATACAATATGAGATGAGATAATATCATCCTAATAGTAATTCTACTTGTT
>JASDQU010013236.1:249245-262661 GCA_032191745.1 Picea mariana
ATTATGTATATCCTCACAAATATGTGAAGCTTTTCCAATACAGTTCATGTATATTAGGATTGAAATTATGGTCTGATGCAGTTCAGTTTGGGATAGAAATATCACGTACAGGTATGGACTATTATTAGTTCGACATCCTACACTAAAACGGATCAGGGAGAAAGCTTATGTATATGATGGGAATATGTTCCAGCTTGTAATTGGTTGAGACAATAGAGGGTATGTGCCCTCGTGGATTCCAAACCTTGATAAGAGATTTAATATGGGCAGTAAGTTTGTAGGCCATGGAAAAGGAATGGCGGGTGTAAAGTGTAGACAACAAACTTAGAAGAATGAAAATTCATAGATATTGGGAAGGTGAGATGAATGGGTCCGCGAGTCCGTGAACCCACGAACCCGACAAAGTCATAAAATAATCTAAGTGTTGAGTGTTAGAAGAGAGGAAGGGACTCATACGAGTCTGCAAGTCCATGAGTCCGCCAACCTGTAAACTCAACAAAATCACTAAATAATCTAAGTGTTAGGACTTATTGGACGGACCTATGAAAGGATGATTATAGAATTATGCATCCATGAGTCCACAAGTCCACATCAATGGAAAAATGGTTAAGTGTTGAGACTTCTCGGATGGACCCATGAAAGGATGGTTATAGAATTATGCATCCACGAGACCGCAAGTCCATGTAGATGGAAAAATGGTTAAGTGTTGAGACTTATTAGATGGACCGATGAAATGATGCTTATATAATTATACATCTGCGAGTCCATGAGTCTGTGAGTCCACTTAATATGGAAAAATGGTTAAGTAATGAGACTTCTCGAGCGAACTTATGAAAGGAAGCTACATAATTATGAGTCTATGAGTCAGCCACCCACAAGAGTATGTCGAAACAAGGTTTGTGTAATGATGGTTGTATGCCTGCATGGACTAAAGTTCCACCATGAGAGATTAAGCTAGTGCCACGCCAAAACCAGGGTGTCTCCATGTTATAATTATGCATCCATGAGTCCACAAGTCCACATAAGTGGAAAAATGGTTAAGTGTTGAGACTTATCGAACGGACCCATGAAAGGATGGTTATAGAATTATGCATCCACAAGTCTGCGAGTCCACGTAGATGGAAAAATATTTAAGTGTTGAGACTTATTAGATGGACTGATGAAATGATTCTTATATAATTATACATCTGCGAGTCCATGAGTCTGTGAGTCCATATAATATGAAAAAATGATTAAGTAATGAGACTTCTCGAGTGGACTTATGAAAGGAAGCTACATAATTATGAGTCTATGAGTCATCCACCCACAAGAGTATGTCGTAAGAAGGTTTGAGCAATGATGGTTGTATGCCTGCATGGACTGAAGTTCCACCATGGGAGATTAAGCTAGTGCCACGCCAAAACTAGGGTGTCTCCATGTCAGTTGGCACGAAAAATGACATGTCACGTGGATGCCATGTGGAAATAAGAAAGAGGTTCCCTATGTAAACCCAAGAACTTCAGAAGGACATACCTTTATTTCCAGAGCTCAATTCTGAGTGAATTTACCATCATTGGAAAGCTCTTGACGAGTAAAAGAGGATGGAAATGTGATAGAGAATATTTAAGGTTTATAGAAGAAGTGAAAATTTAATACCCCATCCCTTAAAAAGGTACTTAAGGGGTCGGTTCTGTTACAAAGTGGTATCAAAGTAGGAAACAACACTTGGTATGTTTGGGCTTATGAAAGAGTTGAATAAAATTCATTTTAGAAAACTTTTAAGGGGAAGGGAATTCTATCCTACCTTATCTATCAAAGAAAGTTACAACACTAGGACTGGATGGGTTGGAGATCAGTCATAGGACTAGTATATCGAGATTTAGGTGAGCTTGTTGAAAGGTTTTCTACCTTTAAAAGATTTTTTATTATATGCATTAACTTGTTGAGGGGAAGGAATGCAGACTGAAATTGTAACTTGAAAAGCCTAGCTGAATTACAACAAAGGGAAATTATATTGTCCCTTTATCAAAGTGATGACTACTCTTATGTGATTAGGAATATGCTAACAAGTATTATTGGTAAAACCTGAATGAAAATGACAGAGGTGGTATAATTTTTTCTATGAAGCTTCCCGAGTCTAGACAAGGGGCATGGGATGGGTTGTTTTGTTAAACATATTATTTTCTATCTTCTAGGGAAGGAAGAGTATTTTGTAATTAAGATGGACGATTATATAAGGGTTAAGAATCTTATGGAAAATTCCTTTTTCTTAAAGGATTTTAGTATGGATTGATAGAATCTGTGGAAATAATAATAATTTCTTTAATAAAATATTAAACCTTGTATATATGTATAAATACTCATGATCAGAGGATTGATGGAGAATGTGTAAGGTCAGTTTATTTAACCTATAGTGAATGAAAATTGTTGCTGGAGAATCACCCAGTTGAGCAATTGAAAAGGAGTCTTTTGGACTGTTGCTAAACCACCTGGAAGAGGTAAAGAGGTATGAGCACATGATCAAGTTTATGATGCTCGTGACTGTAATAAGATAAGGTATATACCTATTAATATAAGGACATGTTTTTTCATGTGAAAACAAATGGCAGAAAGTTGGAATAAATCCATAGTGTAGGCATTGGTAAAATACTTGGGACACGAGGATATGCCAGAATGCATATGGAAGAGATTGATCATGCGTATAACATGCATATAGGATTATTATATTTTTTTATTGGACGTGAAATATGGTGATGTCATGGATCATATGGTTAATGATGATCTGAGTATAGCATCATAAGTAAAATGCTGATGATATTGACTACATATTACATTATGAGAATAAGGTAGAATGGTTAATGATCAAGATTATTTTTTGGACGAAATGAGAGCGAGGATATAATAAAGAAATTTATAGAGATATATCATATATCCAATAATATAATAGAGTTATATCAGATATATAACCATAAACATAGAGATATAGTAATACACAATTTCTGTTAATGAGTTAAATGTAGAAAACTCTAGAAATACAAAGTGAAAGACTCACTAAAATGGTGGCAACTTATCTATGAGAAGAGATGTGACGGATACGCTCATTTGCAAGAATATTATTATTAAAATGAGGCTCCAAAGGGATTTTAAACATAAATAAAATCCAAAACCCTAACCCCGGAAGATGAAAATCCAACAGGTTTGTGGACCCTGTTTTAGGTAGTTTGGTGTATCAACTTCTCGGGGGCATAACTTTGGCATAGGATATCTATTTGGGGCGCAAGATAGATCGTTGGAAAGGTATCAATGAAGAGATTCATTTAACAGGATGAATCATGACTTCATTATTAATTGAGGTGCCCGATCAATAAAAAACATCGTTTAGGCCCTCAAAATGGCCCTAGAAGTTTAGGATCCGAAAAACTGCTAAAAATAGTAAATTTCTAGCAAACTATTTTGAGCCAGTTGGAATAGGTGGGTGGCCACCAATATCTACCTGGATCAATCCTCCCTCCATAGGAAGAAATGTTATCCATTTTGTTGAGTTCCCGGGGGAGAGGGGGACACATTTATTGAATCTGAACCTTGGTGAGATGCTTGTCTTGCTGGAGAAGTTGCACTTGTTGGTTTGTGGAAGGTTGTCAAGAACCTGATGTTGGAAGGGTTGGGAATTTTTAACCAGTCTGGATACATGAGATTACTATGTACAGAAGGAATCTATGCACTTTTCTTTAATCTTATCAACCTGATTCTGTTGGATAGAAGGTTTTTGGACTGAGGCTGCAGTGGTTGCAGTGTCCTTCTGTTCACCTTTTGAACATATTGGGAAGAGGCTGAATTTTGTAGTATGATATATTACCTTGCAACACTTTTAAGGTGGGACAATATTCAAAACTACCTCTGATATCCTGTAGAGATGACCCCCTAGATTAACAATGACACTACAAGGGTGAGACTCATAAATAACATGGCGCTTCCACATATATGGCTAGCCCAAAAGAACATCACATACATCCAGTGGGGAAACATCATATAATACCTCATCCTTGAAGGGATGGATGTCGTATGACAATCGAAATTGTTGGTTGACACAAAGATCTCGTCCTTGGAGAATCCATCTGATGTTGTATGGTTGTGGGTGTGGTGTTGTCATCAATCCCAACTGTTTGACAACCTCTACTGAGATGAGGTTATTTTGGCTTCTGCTATCAAGAATAAAATGTAGTAGGGTCCCCTTCACCCACATATGTGAATTAAAAAGGCACTCCCCCTCTTCAAGATAGTCTTGTTCTTCTGGTTGAATTGTTGTGGTCGCGACAGTAGCAGTGGGGTCTACGTCGATGATATGTCTTTTCCAATTATTTTCTGAATCAAGATTCGACTCCTTTTGTTTGATATCTACCACTAATGATTATTTTGAGTGACATTCATCAGTGTTGTACCAAGTGATTTTGTGGAAATTTCACCACTTTCTAGTGTCTTTCTTCGTCTTTTCATTACCCTTATTTTCTTGTGGATTGGACTAGTTTTCAGGAGGCTGTTTGTTAGGGCCATCTTTATCATACTTTGGTTCTTGCAGATTTGAAGACCCGAACTCATGTTTGTTTAGGTGCCTAAATTTTTGCCCGATTTTGACAACATATCAATAGGCAACTCCTAGTGATGAGATGTCCAGGAAATCCATTTCGGTTTGGATGTACCTATGCAGAGACCCATGGTATTTTAGAACCATATTCACTAAGAGTATTTGATACCCAGCTTGGTGTGCAAGGTATCGAAAGTGTTATCACATGTATTTTTTTCAAAATTCTTTGGAAAAAAATCCATTTCAGTTTGGATGTACCTATGCAGAGCCCCATGGTATTTTAGAACCATATTCGCTCAGAGTATTTGATACCCATCTTGGTGCGCAAGGTATCGAAAGTGTTATCACATGTATTTTTTTCAAAATTCTTTGGAAAAAATTTGACAGTGCCATTTTATGCTCTCGGTCTCATATGTAAGGTCATTACTATTTCTTGTAAAACATTATTGGGATCATATTCCAATTTCCAACCCAAGTCAAAAAACCAACACACATTAAATCTTGAGCATTAAATCATGATAATTAAAGTCTAAATGTTTTTATTTCTAACAAAAAAGTGTTTTCTCCTAGAAATCAACAACAACATATCCAAACACTCAACACAAGGAACCTCAAGGAGGATCCCACAAGGACCACAAGTCATTGCACTACGTGTCAATAAGAAGTGAAACTATCAACCCATATAAACAATATTAAAATGGTTTTTCCTTAACAATGTGGGATATATCCCGCTATGCAAAAATATTAAACGCCACCCACAACATCAACATGTGTTAAGTTGAGTATCCAAATTGGCATGAAAGGTGTCCAAATGCTTTAAGACAAATCAAGATAGTCATGATGAGAGAGCCTAGCGATCAACAATGCAAACCAAGTGTTAGATTCATTTATCGAATGCCATAAGGGATAGCATTAAGCACAAGCATCCAAGTACAATATACATAGAGCACCAATTAAAGGGGAAACCATCACATAAAGCACCAAGTAAATAGAGGTACACACCAAAAAGGATGTTTATATTTGTGAAGAGGTTCTTCTATAAGCTTATCAAGTTCAAACATTTGATACAAGTTTTCTGTCATGACATTGTATTGCAGATGTTGGTGATTTAAGAACCTGAAGCATGAAGGTTTCGAGTTCAATTTGTTGCTTGTTCCTGTTTTGAATGACAAATTCTTTTTATGTTGGGTTTCTATAGACTGTACCTGTCAAGATTGTCAATAAACAATTCTCTTCAAGTCTCCAAGCAGTTGCAGGCATTACAGTTTCAACTAAATTTAGATTTTGGGAATTGGTGCAGTATTGAAGTCAATGACTATAAATTATATGACATGGGAAGGATCTGTCATCCAAGGGTTGAAATTTTCAAACAAGTGAAAGATTGTATTATACCTATGGATATCAACCTAGAAAATGTGGTTGAGCATTATGGAGTTTACAGAGGTGTAAAGAAACATGAATGATTTGGTTTCAGGATACCAACAATATCAAGTGCTAATGGAATAGGTGTCAGAGTTGTTTAGGAATCAAGTCAATATGTAAATAAGTAGTTGGAGAATACAAAATTTTGAGAACATGGTTGACAGGTAGCATGTTTATTATACAAATTTGAAGAGAGTCTTCTACAGAACTCCCGTAGTACCTAACAAAACAGAAAATAGTCAAAATATTAATAGACTATAGAAGGACCTAACATTTTGCAATTTTTTATTCGATAAGGTGCCAACATAGAAGGATCAATTTCAAAATTGATATGGAAGATAAGGCTTAGCAAGATTCACACTTCATGRCCAAATGACATCTTCAATTTGGATATATCTTGATGGTCAAAACTGAAACCCAAGAAAGTGGGATRTGGAATAAATTCGGTATCCATATACCATATGTTAGATTACTAGATCCTACAGTTGTGTAACAACTCTTGATGATTGGTTTGAATTGGGTTTTGATTTGCGGACTTATGGATCTGAAATCAATGATATGATAATTATATATTTTAAATCAAAAGGAAAGGAGAGTATCTTCTCAAAGGTATGATAAATATAGACCCATTGAACAACTTGCACACAATCAAAACAAAGTCGAAAGAAAAAAAAAAAATTAAAACATACTTTTTGCAATGATTTAGTAATTCATTGCGAAAGTGTTGAAGGGGATACATTGTGTAGMGAAATTTGTTAGGTTGTTGCGAAACTGGATAGTCATAGGAAGTTAGCATAGATTCGAATGCCAGCTAGTATAAACAGTCTCCATAGATTTAGGGATTGAAGAATACATTTGTTCATCATCGTATACCATTTWATGAGGTGTCGTCTTTGAATTTATTGTATTAAACAAGATCCTTGAAGTTAGGGGTTAGTTAGATGGGTTGTTACATTTTGTGCAACGAATTCCTTAGGAAAATGAATCCTATGTAACTAACTCCCATCAAAATTTATAGAGTAAGCATGTGGATGTAAACTATATAAGTGATTTTTGTTACCATGAAGGGGTTCGAGTGATGAGAGATTCAGGCTTATACTTTTGTTTTCATTTTGAAGTTTCAGACTATGTATATCCAAATAAAATATTCCTAAATAGTCAATGATCAATTTTATTTTCTTTTTCTCATCTCATGGCTTCTATCTTCTTGTTTTGATGAGGTATTGTTGACGAAGGATTTCTCTATAGTATTTGTTAGCAAAATGGTATAGTAAATGATTTACTGCATTCCCTTTTGTGAATCATATTTCATCAAAGCATACATTCTTTTTTGATTGGGAGGATATTGGTTAATGAAGTTTCATTTCTGTATGTGTCAAATTAGAATGATGTTAATATTATATGTACATTTTTCCTATACTTTCTTATATTCATCCATTAAATTCATATGTTGATCAGAGGTTGTTCATGCCTTTTATGTTGGAGTATGGTTTCTGAAAGCCTTATCGACATTAAATCCTAAGCACCTCACTTTCAATCTAGTTGAAGCTACAAGTAATCATATATATTTAAAAGATTCAAATGTTTCTAGGATTATCTTAATAGCAGTTTGAGGGTAACTTCTAGTGATAACATTTATGGTGCCACTGTCAGGGAATGGAGACACGAAGATATCTTCCCTCAGATGTACAACAAAGACTATGACCAACACTTGATGGTGAACAAGCGTTGGTGACAAAATAAACTACAACTTTTCACCGTGGTGACTCCACACACTTGAAGAACTTGTTGGTGATTCAAATCAGTCACAAGACTCCACCGAAGAATGAGCGTAGACAGAAAAAGATGAAAGGAAGACACATGAAGTCCAGGTATCAAGTCATAAGTTTCTTTTAGGAACTTATTTTATTTTTCATCGACTCTTTCTTGTATCTTCCTTCACATATCAGAAAAATAATTCTTTGTTTTGTCTATTCGAATGACCATAAGCCCACTATTGTATACCCCTACTTGAAAGAAAAAGAATTATCCTCTTATTGCATCGTTTAAGTTGACCATATTCATTTATATGAAACACATGAGAACGATGTTTATATTCAAATCCTTATTGAACATGATCATATATGTAACCATGTGTATGATAATTTTGATTCGCCACCTTCTCTGATCATAGTATCACCTTATATTATGTTTGTTGAAACTTGCAACTAGTCTATTGAACCTCACTTTCAACCCACTAATGTTCAATCTAGAATTAGAGAGAAAAATTTTAAACTCTTAAAGATGCCATCTACTCTTCATCTGTATCCTCCCAAGTTTTTAGAATGTTTACCTCTTTTTGTTGGGGAAGATCATATCACAGCTAAGAAGCATTTAAGAGATTTTCAAAATTTCATTGACAATTTGGAAATCATGCATGAGGATATTGTCATGAGGTTATTTTTCAAATATTTGGTTGGGGATTTTGTTTTGTGGTTTTAAAATATAGAGTTTGGTTCCATTGGCTCGTGGGATGAGTTATATGGTGCATTTTCAAGATACCGGGGAGAGAAAAAATCCTTTGATCAATACTTAACTGAGTTTTATGATTTAAGAAGAGAGAAGGATGAAGTTCTAGCTACATTCAACAAGAGGTTTTACAATTTTATTTGCAGTATGCCTTTGGAGATTTGACCTTATGAAACTTTTGCCATGATGTACTATTTAGAAGCTCAACACCCTGATGTTGTCCTTTTTCTAAGAGAAAGAAGATCTTCATCATTAGCACAGTTATTTGTGGATGCTGAAGAAATTGAGGAGAACTTTTGGGCTTGTAATAGACTTCGAGATCAGGTTCATGTTGAATATTTTCATGCACAAAAATAGGAATAAGGATGTAATCTTAAATCAGATTTCGGACACTTTGGTTAGGGATTTTTATTGCATGATCAAAGAATTTTTGTTGCTCCTGATTATTATGAAATGAAAAATGCCCAAGATCTAGCTTTTAAAGAACAAGGAGGCCATATTTTTCTCAGTATAATATAATTTATGCAATAGAAGTCATCTCTTCTTAATCAACAGGTTTTTTCTCTTGAGTTTGAAGTAGAGCTTATGAAAAAGCAATCCAATCTCCAGCTGGAAAAACAAAAAGAGGTATTATGTTATGGTATTCATGATCCCATAGCCATATACATAGAATCTATTTGTTTAGAAGTTTCCAGTGTTGGAGCTTTCGTCATGCAAGCAAGTTGCAGCTGTAGCTATCAGTTGTTAAATTATTTCTTTTTAGACCTTTCAGTTTTCTCAGTCATATGAAAGCTAAAAGATGGAGGTTTTTTTCATTCAATTGACGAGTTATTTACATGGTTATTGTGGATATATGCTTTTACTTGATCTAATTGGTGCAACTGGATAGTTTAGGAATTGTAAATAAATAATCTTCATGTTTCAAGCATTTCTTTCAGTTTTCACAATGTGGTTAGATTATAGTTTGAGGTTAGTTTTCAGAAGTTGTTTTAGTTTGTTTTCAGCTTGAATAAGTTGCAAAGGTTTGGAATGAGATGAAATACTCCATAGCCCAATGGAGGCAACTAGAGAAGCAATTGTTCTTCAGTTTGCCTGGTAGATTGGTTTGCATTTTGGATGACAATGGTGTAATGTTCCTGACTTGGCTAGTCTAGGAAACATTACTAATGTGTGTGTAGGATTAATTGTTTATAGCATATAAATGATCATACAAAAAAAATGCGACAAAGGACTACAAAGTTTATATTATGATATCTCTGTGGATTACAAAATGGCCGAATGTGGTTGAATAAACTGACAATACTAGACTAGATCAACAGACAAATGATCTTAGCCGGAATACAAATAAGAAACTAAAAGATAACACCCAGAATATGGGAGCACTGCGAAATCAATGGATGCACTAGGACTATAGAAGCTTTGACGGTAACTGCTGGAAGTATGGAAAGTTCGCCCTGGGAGATGTACTTCTCGGAATGGCATGGAAACTATCCCAAATGATGTGCCCTACTCTAGTCCTCATTACTGGTAACTGTCAGACCCTTCTGCTGGTGATTTTGGACCCCAGATGGATCCCCCTGGGGGAATGCACCCCTCTTTCTTTGGAAAAATGCGTCCTAGTGATTCCACCATCGGAATTGGACGAGATGTGTCTCAAAATGACTGCCTTGGTATACTGGGTAATGGGTTGGAACGGTTTCCTTGAATATGGCTTGATGCTTGCTCTGGAACCCCAAATGTATCTGACAAAAGTGTCACATGTCCAAGTCTATAAAATGTGCCCCAGTTGATTCCTTTGTCGGAATCTGATGAGGAACTAGGAAAAATATGCGCCTTGCCTTCCTCTCAAATGAGTCGGAGGGAAATCTCAGAATTCTCCCTGGATGGGATAAGTAGACTAAAAACCCTCTCAGAAGTTGTGCCCTCACTCTGGATGAATGCRCCCTTACTGTTGAACACTGTGTAACTACTGCTAAAGAATGATGGAAGACCTGAATGATATCCCTAGTGACTAGGGTGTGTCTCTCAACACTGAAATCAGCCAACTRGTGTCTTCCTCCTGGAATCCACTGAACTATCTCTCCTGAGATGAGCCTCTTCTCCTCAATGACAAGTCATAATCTGAATAATRATGAATTAGGTCACTGACCCTTCCTTTATAGCTTCCCAAAACCCTAAATCACTTCTAAAACCCTAATTCACTGTTGACTTCGAAAACGCTAAATCACTGTTGAAACCCTAATTCATTTTTGACTTCTATTTTTATCTCATAATGACTTAAAATAACTTTTAACCCTTTTTAGCTCAATGTCACTTTATGAATATAACACTTGTGACTGGAGTAACCTCTAGTAACCCTGTTTACCCCTTTTCTGGCCCTAGCTATAGTCTAATGGGGTGGTTTAGACCATTAAGCCTCCTCTCTGGAGCTCCTATTTGAAAAGGGACATTACAGTCCTCCCTTCCCGAAATTGCTTGTCCTCAAGAAATACCAGTCCAGGGTGTTGCAACACCTACTCGCTCTCCCAAGTAGTGTCCTCTACTAGAAGCCCTCTCCATCTGATTAAACACTCTCCGATGACCCTGATCCTCATTTTCCACTCTTGGAACTCCAACACCTCCTCCGATACCAGCTCCAACTGTTCCACATCCAATGGGGGAAGCTCCTCTGATGTGCTAATGAATTGTACCACTGCCTTTTTGAGGCAAGAGACGTGGAACACGTTATGAATCTTTCTCCCCTCTGGGCCATAAAATCTGGGCTTGAGCTTCTTAGCCCCACTCTTCTTCAGAGATGATTGTCTGTAAGGTTGGAGTCTCAAGAAAACAAAATCCCCAACCTTAAAGATGCGCTCTATCCCGTGTCTATTTGCACTCATCTTCTTTCGGTTTTGTGTCGCCTGCAAGTTCTCTTTCAGCAACTGGAGAATCTCCTGACTCTCTATGATCCAATACTTGGCCTTGGGAGCTCTTCTCTCCCCAAAAACCAATTCTACCAAAGTGGGAGCATCACATCCGTATAATGCTCAGAAGGGTGTCATACCAATGGAATTTTTGAAAGTGGTGTTGTAGCAATGCTCTCCTAGATGTAGCCACTTAACCCATGKTCTCTGTTGTCCACCTACATAGTTCCTCAAATATCTTTCAACCCACTTGTTGACAATCTCGGTCTGCCCATCTATCTGAGGGTGAGATCTGGTGCTAGGTGTCAGCTCTATCCCMACCAACCGAAATAACTCTCTCTAGAATGTCCCCATGAACCGACTGTACCTGTCACTGACGATGTTCCTTGGCAACCCATGAAGTTTGAAGACCTCCTTGAAGAATAGCTCGGCTACCTGAAATACGTTGTAATATGTCAGTATGGMATAGAAGTGAGCAAAATTGGTCAATCTTTCGACCACTACATAGATACAGTCCTTACCTCGGACTTTGGGTAGGCCTGTGATGAAGTCCATCGATATACTCTCCCATTTCTGATCTAGAATGGGGAGTGGCTGAAGTAGCCCTGCTGGAAGAACATGCTCTAACTTGTTCTACTAGCAATTCACACACTCACTGACGTGTCTCTTACTGTCCTGTTTGAGGCCCTTCCATGAGAACCTCTCCTTGATCTGTCTGTAGGTTTTGAAGAACCCTTGATGGCCTGCTAGTGGTGAATCATGAACTGTTGTGAGGATCTTCTTCTTGAGCCCCAAATCTGGCACCAAGTAGACTCTATCCTTGTAGAATATGAAATTGTCAATGACCCTCTACCTGTCATCCCATATCTGTCCATCCATCACCTCACAAGAGAACTTATTCTTGGAATATTCCACTAATAAGTGGGATTTCCAATATGCTGAAATCTCCATCAAAGAACTGGCCGCAGGTCTCCTCGATAGTGCATCAACCACAATGTTTTTCTTCCCCTTGACATACTCTATGTCGAAGTCGAATGCCTATACCTTTGTCACCCATTTCTATTGGTGGTCACTGAGGTCCTTCTTCTCAAGGAAATACTTCAAGTTGTTGTCATCCATCTTGACCACAAATTTGTTGCCCACCAAATATTGTCTGAATTTGGTCAAGGCATGCATGATTGCCAACATCTCCTTATCATAAATGGAGTACAACCTCTCAGGCTAACTGAGCTTCCTGCTCTCAAATACAATGGGGTGTCCTCCCTACATAAAAACTACCCCGATACCCTTGTCGGATGCGTCACACTCTAGTACAAATGGTAAGGTGAAGTCTGGTAATGCCAATACTGGACAAGTGCTCATGACTTCCTTCATGTGATAAAAGGCTTTCCATGATTCTTTGGTCCAGATGAAATCCCCATGCTTGGTAAGATCTGTTAGTGGTGCTCCAAGCTGAGAAAAACCCTGGACAAGCCGCCTATAATAGTTTCACAACCCGAAGAAACTCCTCAACTCTATTACGTTCTTGGGAGTTGGCCAATCCAGAATGGCCCTGATCTTTTCCTGGTGCACCTGTATCCCCTGTGCACTGATGATATGGCCTAAGTCAAGAAAATCTATCATACCGAACTCACACTTGGACTCTTTGGCATACAATGATTGTTCCTTCATGATGCTCAATACCTCATCCAAGTGCCTCATATGCTCCTGACATGTATTACTATAGACCAAGATGTCATCGAAGAAAACCAAGACTGATTTCCTCAACTGATCCCTCAATATGTGTTTCATGCAAGACTGGAACATGGCGGGTGTCAGGCTGCTAAATCGTATCTTTTAAGTGTCCCGAATCACTAAATTGTCAAACCAGGGTTGGTATACTTCGAGCTGATACACAGTATGTGCAGGCAAGCGTCTAGTCTTTATTTGAATGCTATCCTAAGAATAAAACACACACCTATTCTAAGAATTTGAATTCTGATGACTAACTCAAAACTGAGCATTTCCTACTAAGTCAAAACA
>JASDQU010013236.1:263209-281527 GCA_032191745.1 Picea mariana
CAATTATCAATTTAAAGTATTAAAAATGCATAATAATAACTTGAATTTCAAAGATACCTTAGGTGACCCCTTTGAATGGTAAAGGGATGTTGATTATATCAAAAGGAGGTCAAAAAGGGTGGTACTGGCATATAGTTGGAGGTCAATGGTATGTAGTATGGGCAAAGAACATGGTAAAAACCGGGGACCAACAGCGGGTTCATTGGTTAGCCCAAACGGCATAACGATGAACTCGAAATGTCCAAAGTGACATCAAAATACCATCTTCTCTATGTCCTACTCTCGAACACTGATCTGGTGATACCTAGAGTGTAAATCAATCTCTGAGAAGAAAATTTCCCCATGCAGTTCATCCAAAAACTTGTCAATGAGTGGGATAGGATACCAGTTCTTGATGGTTTTCTTGTTCAAGGCTCGGTAATCAATGCACATCCTCATGGTGCCATCCTTCTTCAGAACTAGGACAACTGAAGAAGCGAATGGGCTACTGCTCAGTCTGATGTGTCCCATTGCTAGCAATTCCTTGATTGCCCTCTCTATCTCATCCTTGACCTTCCTAGGATGAAGATAGGGGGGGGGGTGATCATCGGTTTGGCCCCCTCTTCCAACTCAATGGTGTGCTCAAACCCCCTATCATGTGGTCTCCCTGGTAGAATCGACTCAAAAACATGTTGATGATGTCCCAACAAATTCTTGATCTCTGTATGATACTATTGTCGACCCTATGAATCCTTCCACGTAGTGATCAAACACTCGGTGGCATATGCTACTTCCCCATGTCTAAATATCCTCTCCATCCTCTTGGATGAAACTGTCCTGGGTGCTCCTGTCGACATACCTCTTAGAACAACCTTCTTTTTGTCATGGTCTCTAAATCCCATCTCCAAGTTTTGGTAATTGGTGGTGATTTTTCCCAAGATAATCATCCACTGGACTCCCAACACCACATCTGTGTCAGATAGGTCAACCACATAAAATCTATCTCTCACTATATAGTTACCTAACTTTACCTCCAAGTCTGGAACTCTATCTACACACTCCACTATGTGGCCATCTGCTACTGCAACGTCAAACCCCTCAAACTCCTCTGTCTGAACTGCTCGTCTCGATACTAGTGAAGCGTCGATGAAGTTTTGGGTGGCCCTACCATCTATTTGGGTGATTTCTCGTTTCCCCTAAATAGTCCCTCTGATTCAGAGGGTATCATACCTGGGAACACTAGAAGTGTCGCTATGACTCCTCCCTTTGTTGGTTTCCTCCTGTTAGCCTGCTCATGTAGCTATGGGACTGCTGGATGATGGGCTCCTGTCAGTGTCAGAGGTCTACAGGGAGGATACTCCTCTGCCTATGTTGACTCCTCCTCTGAGCTAGTGGATCCACTATCCTGATCCTCCTCCTCACTGTCCACACTATGTACTACCACCTCAATATAATGAATCTCTCCCTTTCCCATGCACTGGTGGCCTGGGACCCAAGGGTCTCTGTAGTTGAAGAAAAGCTTCTTCCTCATAAGCTCTCACCTAGTCTCATCATCCAAATTCTCCTTGCCCTTCCATTCTCTCTGAAATGGCTTCATGTCTTGATCCTTTTGGGGTATGAAGGGTTTGGAAAAGGTTTTATTCTTTGGCATTGAGTTTTCCAAATCTCAAGTGCGAAGGATGGCATCCTACAAGGTGGGAGGCCTGTATGCCTTCACCCATCCTCTCAAAGGCTCGGTGAGTCCCTCTGTGAGTAGCATGATCAGCCTGGGTTTTGATATATCTGTCACTACCATGGCTACCTGCTGAAACTCCATGATGAATGCCTCTGTTTTGCCAATTTGTCTCAACTGGGCTAGATCCCTGAAGTGGATCTCAGGATCCCTCCTGTCAAACTTGTCCATGAGATTCTATGTGAACTCCCTATAGGAAGTGATGTGACTCTAACCCAATTTCACGAATCCATGATACCACCACTCATGTGCCTAACCCTCCAGGTGTAAGGTTCTGAAACTGATGGCCTCTGTCTCGGTCATCTGGTTGAGCTTGTAGTATGTGTCAAGATTCTATACCCAAGCTCTAGCAGTGCATTTGGATGATCCATCGAAAGAGGGTATGGTGAGTTTACCAAATTTTCAGATGAAATCCATGTTATTCCCCAGCTGTTGTTGCGATCCTCCTCTTTGTAGCTCTCTGGGACGGTTCATGAGTCTGAGTCCATAGTACTTGACTAGGGTCATGTTCTAATGGAAGTCATGACCCGATGCTGTGTACTCCCTCCTATACTCTGCAATGTCTTCTGCATGATTGGGTGGCCTCTGTGTTATCGGTGTCAGTGCTGCTATCGAGGGTGCCCTCTAGAAAATGGGAAACAATGGTCTAGGAATCCTACTCGCAGAGGTGTATGTGCGAGAGGGTGATTGGATTCTACTTCTTGCTCCTAAGTTCCCCTGTGTTGCATGGAAGACTTGTGTGTCTGGGGTGCCCACTCTAGCCAAGGAATGAGACATGGTCCGTTGACTATCTAACGTATCATTGATAACCTACATGAAAGATGTCTCTGGATCTACGGGGACCTTGCCACTGCCCTTTGGTCACTCATATATGTCTCCTAGCATCCTTTCTACCTCGTGCTCAGCCTCACGCTCTGCCCTTCTCTTTTCTTCTCTGTGTGCCTCTTCCTCTTCCTTTGAGCTAAGAGGAAAAGGAGGAAAGTCATGCCTATGCCTTCTTTCCTTATGCCTGTTGTAAGTGACATATTCGTCACCTTCATGTTCATGGCCCTTTGGGTCTTCTGCTGCACTCATTGTCTTTAGTCACAGGTTGGTAGAACTAAAGCTTTGATACCACTCTAATGTTCCTGACTTGGCTAGTCTAGGAAACACTACTAATGTGTGTGTAGGATTAATCGTTTACAACATATAAATGATCATACAAATAACAAATGCGACAAAAGGACTGCAAAGTTTATATTATGATATCTCTGTGGATTACAAAATGGTCGAATGCGTCTGAATAAACTAATAATACTCGACTAGATCAACAGACAAAGGATCTTAACCGAAATACAAATAAGCAACTAAAAGATAATACCTGAAATATGGGAGCATTGTGGAATCAATGGATGTGTTGGGACTATGGCAGCTCTGACGATAACTGCTGGAAGTCTGGAAAGTTCTCTCTGGGACTCTGGGAGCTGTACTTCTCAGAATGGCCTGAAAACTGTCCCAAATGATGCGCCCTGCTAGTCCTCAATACTAGTAACTGTCGGACCCTTCTGCTCGTGAGTTTGGACCCTGGATGGATCCCCCTGGGGGAATGCACCCCTCTTTCTCTGGAAAAATGCATCCTAGTGATTCCACCATCAGAATCAGACGAGATGTGTCTCAAAATCATCTCCTTGGTCTACTGGTAAATAGGTCGGAAGGGTTTCCCTGAATATGGATTGATGCTTGCTCTGGAACCCCAATTGTATCCGCCAAAAGTGTCGCACGTCCAAGTCTGGAAAATGTGCCCCAGTTGATTCCTCTGTCGAAATATGATGAGGAACTAGGAAAAAGATTCCACTTTCCTTCCTCTCAAATGGGTCAGAGGGAAATCTCAGAATTCTCCCTGGATGGGATAAGTCGACTAAAAACTGTCTCAGAAGCTGCGCCCTCACTCTGGATGAATGCACCCTTGTTGTTGAACACTGTGTAATTGTTGCTAAAGAATGATGGAACACATGAATGATCTCCCCGATGACTAGGGTGTGTCTCTCAACACGGAAATCAACCAATTGGTGTCTTCCTCCTGGAATCCACTGAACTATCTCTCCTGAGATGTGCCTCTTCTCCTCAATGACAAGTCATAATATGTATAATGATGAATTAGGTTGTTGAACCTTCCTTTATAGCTTCCAAAAACCCTAAATCACTATTGAAACCCTAATTCACTGTTGACTTCCAAAACCCTAAATCACTGCTGAAACCCTAACTCACCGTTGACTTCTATTTTTATCTCATAATGACTTAAAAGTGCTTTTAACCCTTTTTAGCTCAATGTCACTTTTTGAATAAAACACCTGTGACTAGAGTGACCTCTAGTAACCCTGTTTAACCCTTTTCTGGCTCTGGATATAGTCTAACGGGGAGGTTTAGACCATTAAGCCTCTTCTCTGGAGCTCCTATTTGGAAAGGGACATTACAGTTTGAGGTTAGTTTTCAGTAGTTCTTTTAGTTTGTTTTCAGTTTGAATAAGTTGAAAAGGTTTGGAATGAGATGAAATACTCCATGGCCCAATGGAGGAAACTAGAGAAGCAATTGTTCTTCACTTTGCCTGGTAGATTGGTTTGCATTTTGGATGAAAATGGACACAGATTTCAGATATGGAATGGAAAACGGCATTGGAGCTACGAATTCTTGGCAAATCGCAGGGAGCATGCCATCTCCCATGGAGCCTATGTTAGCACATGTATTTTTTCAAAATTATTTGGAAAAAAATTATGTTTTGACAGGGCCATTTTATGCTATCAGGCTCATATGTAGGGATCATTATTATTTCTTGTAAAAATATTATTGGGCTCATAGCCCAATTTCCAATTCATACACATTACAAATCAAACAACCAACACACATCAAAGCCCGAACATTAAAGCGATAGTTAAACTCTAAATGTTTTTATTTAAAAAAAAAAGTGTTTTCTCCTAAAAATCGAAAACAACATATCCAAACACTCAACACAAGGTACCTCGAGGAGGATCCCAAAAGGGCCACAATTAATTGCACTACGCATCAATAAATAGTGAAACTATCATCACATTTAAACAATAATAAAATGTCTTTTCCTTAACAACGTGGGATATATCCTGCTGTGTGAAAATATTAAACGCCACCTGCATCATCAATAGGTGTTAAGTTGAGTATCCCAATTGGCATGGCAGGTGTCCAAATTCTTTAAGATAAATCATGACAGTCATGATGAGAGATCCTAATGATCAACAATGCAAACCAAGTGTTAGATGAACTATTCGAATGACATAAGGGATAACACTAAGCACAAGAATCCAAGTACAATATACATAGAGCGCCAATTAAAGGAGGATCTGTTGTGTAAATAGAGTTACACACCAACATGGATGTTTATAGCAGTGAAGAGCTTCTTCTCTTGTCTTATCAAGTTTAAATATTCGATATGAGTTTTCTATCAGGACATTCTATTGCAGGTGTTGGTGATTTAAGAACCTGAAGAATGAAGGTTTCGAGTTCAATGGCTTGTTTGTTCCTATTTTGAAGGATGAATTATTTTATGTTAGGTTTCCATAGACTATAGCTATTAGGATTGTCAATAAACAATGCTCTTCAAGTCTCCAAGCAGTTGTAGGAATTACAGTTTCAACTAAATTTAGATTTTTGGCATTGGTGCAGTATTGAAGTCAATGACTATAAATTCTATAACATGGGAAGGCTTTGTCATCCAAGGGTTGAAATTTTGAAATGAGTGCAAGATTTTCTTATACCTATGGATATTTACCTATAAAATGTGTCTGATCATTATGGAGTTTACAGAGGTGTAAAGCAACATGAATGATTTGGTTTGAGGATACCAACAGTATCAAGTGCTAATGGAATAGGTTTTAGAGCTATTTAGGAATCAAGTCAGTATGTAAAGAAGAAATTGGAGAATACATAATTTCGAGAACATGGTTGACAAGTAGCATGTTTATTATGTAAATTTGAAGACAGAGTACTACAGAACTCTCGTATTGCCTAACAAAACAGACAATAGTCAAAATATTACTAGACTATAGAAGGACCTAAAATTTTGAAAGTTTTGATTCGATAAGGTGCCGACATAGCAGGATCAATTTCAAAATTGATATGGAAGATAAGGCTTAGCAAGATTTACACTTCATGGCCAACTGTCATATTCAATTTGGATATCTCTTGATGCTCAAAACTAAAACCCAAGAAAGTGGGATATGTAATAAATTTTGTATATGTCTGTCATATGTTAGATTAGTAGATCCTATAGTTGTGTAAAAAATCCTGATGATTAGTTTGAAGAGGGTTTCGATCCCTGGACTTATGGATATGAAATCAATGATTTGATATTTATATATTGTAAATCAAAAGGAAAGGAGAGAAACTTCTCAAAGGTATGATAAATATAGACCCATTGAACAACTTGCACACAATCAAAACAAAGTATGAAGTAGAAAACAATTTTAAAACAATTTTTTTGCAGCGATTTAGTAATTCACTGCGAAAGTGCTGAAGGGGATACATTCTGTAGTGAAAGTTGTCAGGTTGTTGCGAAACTTAATAGTTAGAAGTAGTTAGCATGGATTTGAATGCCAGTTGGTATAAATAGTCTCCATAGCTTCAGGGATTGAAGAAGACATTGTTTCATCATCGTATACCATTTTATGAGGCATCATCTTTGAATTTATTGTATTAAACAAGATCCTTGAAGTTAGGGGTTACTTATATGAGCTGGTATAGTTTGTGCAACGAATTCCTTGGGAAAAGGAATCCTATGTAACAAATTCCCATCAAATTTTCTAGAGAAAGCATGTGGATGTAAACTATATAAGTGATTTTTTGTAACCATGAAGAGGTTCGATAGATGAGAGATTGAGGCTTATACTTTTGTTTTCATTTTGAAGTTTCAAAACCTATATATCTAAATAAAATATTCTTGAATAGTCAATGATCAGTTTTCCTTTCTTGTTCTCATTGCATGAATTCTATCTTCTTGTTTTGATGAGGTATTGTTGACGAAGGATTTGTCTATAGTATTTTTTAGCAAAATGGTACGGTAAATTATTTATTGAATTCCATTTTGTGAAGCATATTTCATCAAAGAATACTTTCTTTCTTGATTGGGAGGATCCTGGTTAATGAAGTTTTAAGTGTGTATGTGTCATATTAAAATGATGTTAATATGATGTTTACATGTTTCCTATACTTTGTTCTATTCATCCATTAAATTCATATGATGATCATAGGTTATTCATGCCTTTTCTGTTGGAGTATGGTTTTTGAAATCCTGTGTTATTAACATTAAATCCCGAGCATTTCACTTTCAATCCACTTTAAGCTACAAGTAATAATATATATTTAAAAGGTTCAAATGTTTATGAGATTATCTTCATGGTGGTCGAAGGGTAACTTATAGTGCTAACAAAAAGTATTTGTGAACTTCGGCATTGTTTGGACCCTCTCTTACCGCAGTGTGGTCCATATCATGTATTGGTCGTCATAGTTACCAACAGGGTAATATTGTTCCTTGACCGCATCCACAAACAAATCCCAAGTGGGGTCAGCCCAATATATTCCAAACTCCTCTATGGAAATTTTCTCCCAGTAATTTTCCCACTAATGTTTGACATGGGGGAGAGCCTTAAGGAGTGTGAAGACGATATTCTCCCTGTTGGAAAAATTGTGAACAAAGAAGTAACCTTCTAGCAACTTTAACCATTTTTCTAGGGCATTTGCATCTATCTAACCTTCAAATACGAGAATATCAAAATTAACTTGTACCTTGAAAGGAGAGGTTCCTCCAAAGTGGTTTATTTATGAATATGCACCTATTGTTATATATAGGCGTTGAAGGATGTGGGAAAAATTCTCCATCATTTCATCCCTCTATCGTGTGAGAGCTTGCTCAAGGAACATATTAATAGAATCTTTTTCTCTGTCATTTTTATTTTCTTCCACCATGGAGTGTTTCTTGGGAATGTGAGAGGGATTTTACTCAAGAGAGAAAATACCGAGACCCAACTTGCTATACTCGGACCTCGTCGGGGACATACACTAAAAAATGATCAAAAGCAGTCTCCTCTGATACCATTGATCAGGATTATTTTTGGCATGAAATCAAAGTGGATATATAATAAATAAATGTACAGAGATATATTATATATCCAATAATATAATAGATATATAACCATAAAAATATAGATAAAGTAATACACAACTTCTATTAATGAGCGAAATGTACAAAATTATGGAAATGCAGAGTGAAAGGCTCGCTAGAATGGTGGAATCTTATCTCTAAGAAGAGATTTGATGACTATGCTCATTCAAAAGAATATGATTGTTACAATGAGGCTCCAAAGGAATTTTTAACATAAAATCCAAAACCCTAACCCCGGAAGATGAAAATCCAACAGATTAGTGGACCCCGTTTTGGGTAGTTTGGTGTATCAAATTCCTGGGGGTGTAACTTTGGCATACGATCTCCATTTGGGGTGCATGATAGCTCGTTGGAAAGGTATCAACGATGATATTCATTTAAAAAGAAAAATAATGTATTAAGTGCTAATTGAGGTTTCTGATGATGAAAAGAGTCGTTTAGGCCCTCAAAATGGCTCTTGAAGCTTAGGACCAAAAAAACTGCTAAAAATAGTAAATTGCCAACAAACTGTTTTGAGCCAGTTGGAATAGGTGGGCAGCCACCGATATCCACTTGGATCAGTTAATGGGATTTTTTATTATGTTTGTAGTAAAGGAAGTGTTGGGACATTTCTAGATGACCAATGGGTCTGACCGACATCCAAAGGAGGATGGTAGCCATAGGAGTATGGATTGGTGTGCTCTAGTTGTAGTGAGAAGGAATATGGGAAAATGATTCCCTTAATAAAAAGGTCTATTGAACAAGAACGGTTTGAGGCATGAAGAGAAGCTTGATTGGCTTTCCTTTTTCTTGGAGCACCGTTGAAATTGTCCATATTGTATTTATTGGGTAGTTACATACTTTTATAGCAGTTTAGGAAAGAGTGTTGTCTTGGTGGCTGTTGTCATACGGAAAGAGAAACATAGTTATGAATATGTATACGAGGATTTACATTTGAATATCATGTGGATGACTATAAAGTCTCTTTAAATAAGACTGATATTAATATTGGATAAACATGAAAGAACAATCTAAAATTGTGCAAGCAATGCACATGCATAATACATACATAGATATACTTATATGCTTGAAAGCATGACATGATTGTCTAAGTAAGAGGGCAGTAAGGCGAGGAGTATGATTTCATGGAATGAATAATGACATGGTTGTATGGTCGGCCCTATGATGAAGGATCTGACTATTTTGTTAAAATCATAGCTTGTGGAAGTAGGAAATTCCTCAAAAAGAGCTAAGAGGAAATGCTAAGAGAGAAAATATCAAAAGTGACCCTTTTGTTGGATTTTATCTTTTAAAGAGGACAATATAATTATGATTTTATTGATGAGATTAGTTGTGTAAGTGACTATAAAGGCTCATCAACATTGGATGATGTTAAATCAATATTAATGAATGAGGTAAAAAGGTGCAAGTGATACACCTGCATTTATGTAAATATACATATACATGCTTAAAAATATGATATGAATGTCTAAATAAGTGAAACGTGAGGCCAAATTTGTACTTTCCAAATCTAAATAATTCCATGAATGCATGGCTAACCCTATGTTGCAAGGGTCTGATTTATATCAATCAATTAATAGCTTGAGGGGGGATGTAATTCTTTTCCTTGGGAAAAGTTAGTATGAATTGATGAGATATCAAAGGAGTAGGGAGGCTATATTGTAATGATCGAAGGAAACATGGTGATACCTTTGAGGATTGCATGAGAATGACTATGAATAATCATGAGTTAAAATAATTGGTAAAGAAAATATGACAAGTGTTCCTAAGATAGACACACATAACATGGGTACATGTAGTTAAATGTATGAAAGAACAGTTTGAAAGAAAGATAATAACCTAAAGATATAGGTTTGTGTTATCACCCTATAATTTCCAAGGCTGAGGAGGAAATCGACAGGGGCAACCCCAAAACTGCTTCGAGTCAAGGATCTAGCCCTCCAAGACTCAGAGAGGGATCTCTCTGTATGATATAGCTTTATTGAGATGAGATATTAGGCTAGTTATGAAGTATAAGGTTGGTTTGTTTTTAGAGTTTTTGGTTGAGACAACAAAAGAGGACCATTGGGAAAAATGGAGTCAACAAAGTTTAAATATGATTAAATGAATGAATATTTGAGACAAACAATAACTAGGAAAGCTAATCATGTCAGTGGATCCTTTGAGTTTGTGACATGGAAAAGAAACATAGATTAGGGTCCAATTTAAATGCAGAGCAGATCTTATCTGAATTCTACATCCAATTTTCAGAAGAAAACATTAATATCATTTTAAGCCAGATCAGGGTGTCTAAGACAAATCCTGAAACATAATCTTCTTATAAATGATAAGGAAAGAAAACAATATGTGAGACAAGATAATAACAGGTTACATAAAGAGGTACTTCACCACATGATCATGACACAAGAATCTGGGAACAAAAATCCTTTATATTCATCCAAGAATTCACTTACAACTTGTTGAACATCTTTACAATAGATGTTGGTCTCTCAATACCATCCATCTCTTGAGGTCCAACCCCTTCACACATTTTAATTACAAAAATTTATAGAAAATACTCTCCCCCAAGCTTAGGAGGTCGAATCCAATCAATTTGCCAAAGATAGCAACCGTTACACTGAATTTTAGAATTGTCTACCATGAAAAAAGGATCAAATTTTCTGAAAAAGGTGGGTCAAATATGAGATCATATCTCTCAGATATTAATAGTTGTTACAAAATTAGGAGGTTTTTGTAGAAGAGTCTATCTTGAACAAAAACCTCTTTTGGTTTTTTGAAATTCATCTCCAACTCGCTAGAATCCTTCTCGAAACAATATGTCTCAATCACAAAATCCGAAAAACTGAAAAATAGGGCTCAAAGATCCCTTCGAATATCCCAATTGCTGACACCTATGTAAATTATGGGAGATACTATTGTTATTCAGCTCATGATGAACAAAAACCTCTCTCGGATTTTCAAAATACACTCCCTTTTGTTTCTGTCTTCTATTCTAAAACTAGGGAAAACACAACAAAATCCCAAGAAATAGGTTATGCATTGACTTATAAAAACTATATATAATTCGATTTGAACTTGACAACAACATATTGAGGATGAGTCATAACCATAAAATCATTCTGGACGCCTTTGAGATCATTGAAGAATCCATTTTCCTTGATCTGAGGAGATTTTTGTGCTTTCTGTTCATAACAAAACTTTCAGCAGCTAACACGTATAGAACAGAGTCGATTTAGCTGACGAAAGTCAAGGGATTTAGCAGCTAATAACACCTCTGTGGACCAAAATAAGATGTCAAATGTCCCGAGTTTCCAAAACCGTCCAAAATTGCAAAATTTGATTCATTTACTCTATCTAACTCTTAGGATTTCTTGTTTAGGTCCATAGCAACTTCAACCAATGCTTCTAAACTAGGATCAACTCTTGGTTTAGGTTTTCTAGGTGTTGTTTTAAAACTCAAGAACTTGATCATTTCTTAAAGCTTCTAGTTTTTCTTAGACAATCTTTTATTCTTCCTTTCCAGAGCTACATGCATCAAAGTTAACCTTTTAAATGAGTCTCTTACCTCATCAAATGTCCTTTTCATAGCCTAATTCTGAGATTTGATGACTCTTTCTAACAGCCTAAGATTTGTGAATTATTCTTTCAGCTTATGAATCTTGGATGCTTTATTGATCTTCTTTTTGTTGATGTCTCAGGTATCTCAAAGGATGGAGATTCAACTTCAGTTTCCTCTCTCTTCTCCATGGGCGGCTCAGACTCATAATCTAAGGATGGAAAATTCAAGACGTTTTTATCAACAACACTCCTCTGGCCCTCTATTCCTTGATGATACCCTTGCAATTTTTCACAAAACCTGTAGCAGCTTGCATGCTTAAATATATGACAAATCTCTAGAAGAGATTCCAGATAGGAAATATCATTGAGCTCTTTCCTGAGCAGAGATCCTCCCTTCTTCATCTACAAAACAATGTCAACACTTTCAATACAATGGAATCGGGCTTGGGGAGACAAAAAGAGCTAATGGAGGATGAATTAAGGCCCAACAAAAGAAAATGTGAGATATGAGGGAGATATTTCAATGGAAAACCGGATTTTGAAATACATTT
Organism: Picea mariana; assembly: GCA_032191745.1. Classification (NCBI taxonomy): domain Eukaryota; kingdom Viridiplantae; phylum Streptophyta; class Pinopsida; order Pinales; family Pinaceae; genus Picea; species Picea mariana. The sequence continues at coordinate 275,196 of JASDQU010013236.1, forward strand.
GGAAAACAAAGGGTTTCAAATCATGATGGTAATTCAATATTCAATCAGGAGCGTAACGAGTGGGCCACATAATCAGTTAAGTGAAAGAAAGAGTGGCTAAGAATATTGGATTATGGAAGATCTGGAATAATGGCAAGAGTCTTAGATTTGATAGGTTTATGGTTAAACAAACACCATCAAAAAATCATTATAACCAAACATGTATCGCCCATATCAAAATATGATCTCCTTTAGTCCTTTTAGGTAGCTAATAAACCATCATGGCACACGTACTTGATGGTTGAGAAATTTAATTTGAAGTGCTAACCGTTGAAAAAATTCTGCGTTTTCGACATCTTAGAGAGTCTTGCACGTGCCGTTTTAGCTGCCAAAAGTGACATCTTTCGACTGCTTAGAATTCTTTGAAAAATGGCCCTTAACTGCCGAAAATGAAATTTGGGAGTTTTTCTAAATGAAAGTACAGACTCATCACTTCTTGAAAAGATAAGTGAAAAACTCATCTTGAAGACACTTAAGAATAAAAAAAAATCTTTCATCTAATGATCTATCCTTTCACCCAATGACAATGACTTGGAAAATTTATTTCAAGAGACAACAAGACCAGCAAACTAGGGACTTTGTCATGAGACTCACAAATAATATCTGAATCAACAGATCTCATATCATAATAGGACACTAACATAGGCTCCAATTGGGGATGGCATCTCCTGAGGAGGTGTCAACAATCTCAGATCTCTAGATTCATAAATCAGTGCCTTATCCAATGGGTTGATCCCACAACCTGTATCTTGATCTGTTTTGCACCTTTATGACTGGAAATCAACTGATTATCCATTCTGACCTTGACTGATTCGTTGAAGTAAAACAAAAAACAAAATAAACCACATACTTGCCCTGCAATCTTATTTGCATATGGAAAATTTGATAAAAACGTTGATCTGATGATCTTATTTATATACATACACCCTATTCTAATATAGAGACTGCTTGATCCTAATCAATATGAGACATCTAGTATAACCAGTCAAAAATTGGATCTGAAACCTAGGCTCTTTCACTAATTTTACCCAAACTCATATGTAGATCTGGTAATGATATGTGATAAGTATTTCTATCTTGATCTCCCTTACATGAAAATTGATCAATCTGAAAAACCACTAAATTGCCGAAAATGTGTTGTGGACCTTCCACGAAAAATTTGTCCATGTACATACCTATAGGATTCAAATAGAACCGAATTGTTTCTTGGCATTTGCAATCAGTCCATTCCATCTCTTGACCTTGTGTTTCTCGTGAGGTCTTCCAGTCTTCAAACATTTCAAGATACGTTTGCATTTCATCTGATCGGTTTTGCATTGATATTTCTGTTGAACGAGACAGTGGGGAACACTGTCTGATCATATCCATATCATGACAATTTTTAAATTTGTTAGGAGTAAATGAAACCAAACTTTGAAAACACACATTATCCAGAATATCAGCCATAGGGTCATAAAATTATTTTGATGACTATGGAATGGGATTTGCTGGCACTTCAAGGCTGGCACTGTGATTCTTAACCGGGATATGGCAAAGATTCCGTCTCAAAATTTGAAATGAATTAAAGCACATAGGCAGTGAATCAAAATGGATCAGCTCATCACCTGTTTCAAGCTTTGGGATTTCATCTAATGTTTGGCCTTCAAAAATATTTAGTGGTTGTACCTTTGGATCAAATTCAATATCATTCTTGTTCTCCTCAACTGATGCATTATAACGTTCCTCTTTCTTGTTGTTTACAATGTTTTGGCAATGTTTTCTCAGGAGCGAGGAAAAATATAGGGGTAGGCAGTTTGCATTTTCTTTAAAATTTTATGTGCCTCCCCCCTTCAAAATTTGAAGTGAATTAACCTCTAATGGTACAGAATTACATTCCAGAGTTTCGAATTCTGTTTCGAGATCTGAATTTTTCCCTGAACTTTGAAGATTGGATAAACTTGGAGATTGTAATCCTGGATCTGAAATGTCCTTTTTACCCACACTAACATCCTTCACTATCTCATCAAAAGGTTTTCCTTCTTTGATATTTACCACTTGTTCAGAAATTTCCTTCAAAAATTTAAAAGAAGAGAAGCATAAGGGTAAAGTTTGTCCACTTACCTCAAGACTTTCTACATCGTGATCATGGTTTTCATCGTACCAATCAAGCTTGGGTGAATCCTCCATGGATGAAATGCCATTGAACATGCATATCATATTAGGATAGTCTTCTTCCATCTTCTGATTTTGTACTTCATCTTTGATTGTATTGTGGATTGAGTACATGAAACTATCATTATTCAGTCCCAGATACCAATGTTGAGCTGCAGAATTTTTGGGAACATTGATCCATGTTCGTTTTGGAACCATTGGCACATGTGGTCTTTTAACAACAAGCTCATCTTTTCTACTAATCCTCTGCATCATATTGTTGAGTGTGTTGGTTAGAATATCTAGTTTCATTTCCGAAGATGTCATCCGCTCCCTTTCTATTCTATCTTTCTTTTCTGCCTTTAACTTTGCCTTTCTGTTCAGAAAGTTAGCTTCCACATCCACTGCAATCTTTTTCATTTCTTCAAGGGTTGCAGTTTTCCTTTCTCTTAATTGGAATGCCATCTCAGGATCGAAGGCATGTGGGAAATTCAAGTGAGTTGATCCTGAAGGTGGCCTTATATCAGCAGGCATTATATGGTGAACCTTATTGAACCTTGTTGAAAACTGATGTACTGTCTCCCTTGGATTTATTTTCAAGTGGTCATATTCTTCTAGGATGAGGAAAATGTTTCCCATGATCACCCACCTATCTAAGAAAACTTGCATGAACTGATGAAAATTTATGATTCTTGCAACTGGAAGGATTTTAAACCAATTTTTAACTTTACCTTGCAAAGACAAGGAAAACATCTTGATATAGACATCGTCATCTTCAACCTCATAAAGGTCAAGGAAATATTCAAACCTCTGGATGTGTTTTTCAGCAATAATATCAACATTCTCTCTATCAAACCTGGGCAGATTATTGGTGTAATTTGCAAGGAGGTCATGGAGGATAGGAGACAAATCTAGGGGCTTGTATCTATCTGGGATTTTGGCAGGTACAAGAGGTGACGCAAGAGGCTTACAACCATCTTGAGGTTTAGCAAGAGTATGAGATAAAGCAGGAGGCTTATGCCTCACTAGTATTTCTACAGGTGCATCTGGGGTGTGCACATGTGTATGAGTATGTACATGATCCATAATTTGGGGTTTAGTCTCTGGAAGCTCATCAATTTCCAAATGATCAATGTAAACTTCAACATTGTACTCTTGACCAGGATCGGAATAAAAGAGAAGATAGTTACAGAAAAATCCTATAACATATTGAATACAATTAAGACTTGAATACCTGGTCTTTCTAAGATGCTTGGTCATGCTTCAAGTTCTTCCTCCAGTGGAGTCTTTGAATTGGAACTGATCTAGAGATTGGAGTCACTGGGTGAATGATCTCAACCTTCTTGTGTTTGGTAACTGTCCACCATCAGTGATCAAATCTGGAACTTTGAAGTGTACTACTGGGGAAATATCCCCAGTATGGTCGCCATTTTGTTATCACTCTGTAATTTTATCAAGGCTGTGGAGGTAGTCACATAGGCAACATCAAAACAAATTCGAGTCTTGAATCTATCCCTCCAAGACTCAGAGAGGGATCTCTCTGTCTGATATAGCTTTGTTGGGAATAAGATATTAGGCTATTTATGCAAAGCATGGGTTTGTTTATGGATTTTTGAATTGGCTTGGTTGAGACACAAAAAGAGGGCCATTGGGCAAAATGGAGTCAATGATTAAGGACGTTTTAATGAATAAATAATAGAAACATATGTAACCAAGAAAGGCAGTCACATGAGTGGATTCTTTGAGCTTGTAAAACAAAAAAGAAACATATATTAGGGTCCAATTTAAATGCAGAGTAGAGCTTATCTGAATTCTACATCCAATTTTTAGAAGAAAACATTAATATCATTTTAAGAAGATCAGGGTGTCTAGGACAAATCCTACAACATAATATTCTTATAAATGATAAGGAAAGAAAACAATATGTGAGACAAGATAATAACAGGTTACATAAAGAGGTACTTCACCACATGATCATGACACAAGAATCTGGGAACAAAAAGCCTTTGTATTCATCCAAGAAGTCATTTACAACCTGTTGAGCATCTTTACAATAGATGATGGCCTCTCAATACCATCCATCTCTTGAGGTCCAACCCCTTCACACATTTTAATTACAACAATTTATAGAAAATACTCTCCCCCAAGCTTAGGAGGTCGAATCCAACCAATTTCCCAAAGATAGCAACCATTACACCATGTTTTAGAACTATCTACCATGAAAAAGGAATCAAATTTTTTTAAAACTGGGGGTCAACGATGAGATCATATCTCTCAGATATTAATAGTTGTTACAAAATTGGAGGAGATTTTTGTAGAAGAGTTTGTCTTGAAGAAAAACCTCTTTTGTTTTTTTGTAATTCATCTCCAACTTGTTGGAATCCTTCTCAAAACAATATGTCTCAGTCAAAAATTCAGAAATTTGAAAAAWAGGGCTCAAATATCTCTTTGAATMTCCCAATTTCTGACACCTGTGTAAATTTTGGGAGAGGTTATTGATCCAGGGGATCAAATTTTGCTCAAAATTCAAAGTGTTCGAAATCACTTCAAATTGAACAGGTGCATAGGCCTCATTGTCAYGAACCCAACGCAACTCGTTTGGGTTCAAACGGATGTCGGATGAGTGAGATATCRCATTCTGTTCAAATCGTCAAACATGCAAAAAAAAAAATTGCTGACTATACAGTCCGTATAGTCCGTACGGATGCTGACGTGGCAAGGTCATACGATGATGTGGTAGAGACGTACACTGACATGGCAGGGCTGAGTTGGCAGACAGTTGGCAGTTGGATGCTCGAATCATTTCTTGACACATGACATCTTGGTGGTGAATGGATTGGTGACACGTGGCCCAAGCAAGGGCTGCCACGTGTCACCTGGGCGTTGGATAAAATTTGTTTAGTCGGCAGGACTCGACCCCATGACCTCCAGGTAGGGGAAGAGCTTTGGGAAGGGCCACCCAACTGGCATGCCCACCATTGTTTCTTAACTACTATATGGTTGCAAATATATTTGAATTAACATTATGTTATGGTTTGGGCGTGGATAGGGCTGGGGCTAAGCCCCAGCCCCCGTTCATATACATATAACATATGACTACCCGCGCACGTAATTCAAACGAAGTCAACAAAACATATGACCGATGGTTCATACATTGCACAGGAGTTTAATTACCAACGGTTTAAAACTGCGTCGACATTTTTTGCTCTACCATTTGACTTGGGAATTGGCCCCTTTTGTGTGCGCGCGTGGTCATATGGCCATATGCCCAACGGTTTGGCGGTTAGGGGCTAGGCTCCCTAATCGTCCTATATTTTGCACGGTTTTTGGTTATTCGCTTGGTGCTAAGTTTTAGCATGGAAATGAGTGCGTGTGCTAGGTTGGACACACAGAGGTGCAATTTGGCGATCCAGAGACAACCAGTTTGAAGGGGAACTTCTAGGAAGCCTATCTTCTTCATTTTTTGGCCAAATCAGGTGCCGAAAAAACCCATCTAGGGTTTTTTGGACGTTCTGAAGCCATTGGAGCCATCTATTTGGAATTTTGAGCAATGTAAAGCACATATTTTATCACTTTGAGCAAATAATATAAAAGATCCATTGGAAGTTGGACCAGGAGATGTAGCCCAAGAGAGGGGTGAACTCCTTTATCATTTGTTGTGTTATGTGTTTACTGTTCACTATTATTTGCTGCTTATTATCTGCATCTTGAATGTGTAATTTCTATGAAAATTGTGTTTGCAAATTGATCCTTTTGCATAAGAACACTTGAATTAAAACTTGCAAATATTTTCAAGAATACAAGCCTTTATCATTTTTAGATCAAGTTAGTATCAGAGCTTAGGTTTTTGAAGTCCTGATTATTTGCAAGTGTTTTGTTTTCTGATGCTCACAAGGTTGAAACTCACAAGAGGAGAAGGTCAACTTGTACAGCCAAGTTCTCATCCTTCAAGAAGAAAAATTATATCATCACCTCAAGCTTCAAGGAGGCATTCACCAAGTATGGCTCATGAAGAGAGACATGAACATATTCTTACAGAAGATGAAGATCTCATAAAGGATTTCATGGAAATGAGAGAAATGATGAAAGTCTTGATGGAAGAAAGGAATACAAGGTTGCAAGGTGAAGGCTCCAACCCTTCAAAGCACAAGGGAGACAGTGGT
>JASDQU010013237.1:24863-38000 GCA_032191745.1 Picea mariana
GAGCTTTTGCAAGCGGTTTAGTGAAGATATCAACAATCTGATCTTTAGATGGAATATAATGCAAAGAAACAATAATGTTGGTCACCTGTTCCATCAAGAAGTGATACTTGATGGGTATATGCTTTGTCTTGGAGTGAAATACAAGATTATTTGACACACTAATTGCACTAGTATTATCACAATGGATTGGAATTGGTGCATTATACATTACCTCCAAGTCTGCAAGTGTCTGATTCATCCATAATACTTGGGTACAACAAGTGGCGGCTGTAATGTATTAAGCTTCTGTAGTCGATAAAGAAATGGAACCTTGCTTATTTCTTAACCATGCTACAAGAGAATCTCCTAAGAAGAATTCACCTCCACTCGTGCTTTTCCTTTCATCCACGTAGTTATCCCAATCAACATCTAAATAATCTGATAGTTGAAAATTATGGTTTCTAGGATACCATATGCCATAGTTCATTGTTCCTTTCAAGTATCTGAATATTCTTCTGACAACTAACAAATGACTCTGTTTAGGTGCAACCTGATACCTTCCTACCATTCCAACAACATGCATTATGTCTGGACGGGATGCTGTGATGTAGAATAGGGTGCCTATCATAGACCTATAGGAACTCTGCTTAACATCAGGTGAGTCATCATCCTTGCTTAACTTGCATCTAGTGACCATAGGTGTGCTCATAGGTGTAGAATCTTCCATTTGAAACCTTTTCAACATTTCTCTTAGATATTTCTCTTGAGAAAGAAATAATCCTTCAGACCTCTAAGTAATTTGTAGACCAAGGAAAAATGACAGTTCCCCTATCATAGACATTTCAAATTTAGACTGCATGGCGGAGGCGAACCATTGTACCGATGAAACATTATTGCTTTCGAAGATGATGTCATCTACATAGACTAGCACAATGAGAAAATCATTACCCTCTGTTTTGATATATAGATTGATGTCAAATGTTCCTCTCTTGAATCCTTGGTCTTGAAGATACTTATCCAGTTTGTAATACCAGGCACAAGAATCTTGTTTCAACCCATATAAGGCTTTCTTCATCTTGCAGACAAAGTCAGGGTTATCTGACAGTTGGAAACCCTCTGGTTGTTCCATATAGACTTATTCTTTTAGATCTCCATTTAAAAAAAGATGACTTGACATCCATTTGATAGACTTTAAACTGGTTATGACAAGCATATGCAAGAAACATTCTAATAGCTTCTAATCTTTCTACGAGCGCAAATGTTTCATCAAAGTCCAGTCCTTCTATTTGAGCATATCCTTTGCATACCAATCTAGCCTTATTTCTTACAATATTTCCTTGCTCATTCATCTTGTTTTTGTAGACCCATTTGGATCCTATTACATTTTTATTTGCTGGCCTAGGAATGAGTTTCCAAGTGTCATTATTTTCAATCTGGTCCAGTTCCTCATTCATTGATTTTAACCAATTTACATCTTCACTAGCTTCATTGAAGTTCTTGGTTTCCACCATGGATATGAAGGCTATATGTTATTGCTCGATGTCTTTTATTATCCTCCTCCTGGTTTGTACACCTTTGTCTTTCTCACCAATTATTTGACTTTCAGGATGATTCTTTTGAGTAATTATGGAGGAAGGATTTGATGTTGATTGCTGCCTGACTTGTCTTTTCCGGGTGTCTCTTCTTCACCTGATTCATCATCTTCTTGTGAATCTGGGGTTTTTTGTTCTTCATTTTCATTATTCTCATCATCTTTTTCATCTAACTTAGTGCTTATTCTCTATTGATCTTTTACAGGAGCTTCTTCATCAATTCAAACATCGATACAATCTACTAATTTATGCATTCTTTTGTTAAAGCATTTGTATCCTTTACTGTTCTTTGCATATCCTAAGAAGATACCTTCATCATCTCTACTATCAAATTTTCCCAGATTATTATCATTATTTTTTATGTAGCATTTACTTCCAAATACTTTGAAGTGCTTAATGGATGCAGGTCGACCAAACCACAACTCATGTGGAGTTTTATCACTATTCGGCCTTAGATGTGCTTTGTTCAGAATATGAACAGCTGTGTGAACAACCTCCACCCAGAAGGTTTGTGAAATGTCCCTTTCATTCATCATAGCTCTTTCCATCTGCTGAATTGATCTGTTTTGGTGTTCTACAACTCCATTTTGTTGAGGAGTACCTGGAATAGTATATTCTCTTTTAATTCCATGTCTATCACATAATTATTTGAAATCTCTTGAAAAAAATTCTCCTTCTCTGTCTGAGCGAATTACCTTTAACTTTCTTCCCGTTTGATTCTCGGCTAATGCCTTAAATGTTTTGAACTTCTCAAATGTATCAGATTTTTCTCTTAGAAAGGAAACCCATGCACCTCTGGAGAAGTCATCAATGACCAACATAAAATAATGTTCTCCTCCAGTTCCTTCTTTTCGCGATGGTCCACACAGATCCATATGAACAAGTTGAAGTGATTTCTCTGAAGATGTGAAACTCTTCGATTTGAATTGAGCATGAGTCAAATTCCCCATTTTGCAGGACTTGCATACATAGTTATTAGGCTTAGATATTTTTGGAAGATCTTTCACAACACCTTCATTATTGAATTTGACAATATGATCAAAATTCAAGTGTCCAAGCATTCTGTGCCATAACCAACTTTCATCAATTTTGCTTAAATGACATTTCTCCTTATCTTCCTTCAGAACATATACATTGTTTTTGGTTCTAACCCCTTTTGCAAGAAACTCTCCTGTGTTTACTGTCTTTATTTTACAATTCTTGGCAGTGAAAGTGACTTCACATCCTTTGTCACATATCTGACTGACACTAAGAAGATTATGCTTTAAACCATCAACAAATAATACATATTGAGCTTTGCTTCTTCCATTACTTAAGCTTACTAGAACTTTACCTCTGATCTTTCTTGGAGAACCATTTCCAAAGGTCACACTTCCTGATTTATTTTCCTTGAGTGATAGGAACTTACTTTTGTCACCTGTCATATGACTGGAGCATCCGCTGTCAATATACCAGGAGTCTTTTTTTCTTTGAGCTGACAACACCAATCCACACTTGTTATTTTCATTCTTCTTCCAAACCTTGATGTTTTCAACTCTGTGATTTGAATCTAGATTATAGTTCTTTAAGCGACAGTCTACAGCTTTATGTCCATAATTATGGCAGATGTAACGTTCTGGTTCATTGAACAAAGGATCATAACGATTGTTATGTTTACTTTGCGTCTTTTCCCCAGCCATCACATGATTTGCAGTATGTGGTTGTCTGTAACTTGGGTGTCTCATTCTTTGTTGAGACAAGTATTTATTCCTTGGCTGTCTTGATTGCTCATGTCTAAATCTTAGAGAACAATTTACAACTTTGTGGCCAAAGTTAGAGCAATAAAAACAATATCCATAGAAAAAATCTTTGTACCTGGAAAATGGCTGTCCTCTTTGAGAAGGTTGATTTCTTCCATGCTGATGATTTTATTGAGTAGAGAGTGTATTATTTCTTTGTTCTTTAGATTCAGTTCAGGTAGCTTTTCCTTCACTCCTCCTTGGCGGCTGATTCTCTTCCTTTGTTTTTGCAGGTTTGTTGTTGTCAGTAGTTGTAGATTTGACAAACTTGATGGATTCTTTGTTGCTTGGCTGACCACTACTTGATCCCTCTTCATAACCAAAACCAGTTTTCAACTTTGAATTCCTTTGCTGATTCAGAATGGAGGCTAATCCTTTTGAGGCTTTAATACTTGTCAGATTATGATGATAAAAGGCTTGAAATTTCTCTAGATATTTTCTGACAGTCACTACTTCAGCTTCCAAATTTTCACCTTTTGTTTTGGCTTCCTTCAATTTCTGTTTGAGGATGTCTTCAATATTATTAGCTTCTTCTAACTTAACCTTCAACATATTAATTTCTTCAGATGGTTCCTTGCATGTTTTCTCATACCTGAGCAATAACTATTTTTGTTTTCTTTTCTTTTCTCTGAGTCTCTCAATCTCTTCCATGGCACTAACAAGTTCTCCTTCAAGATCTACTTCTGCTTCACAGTCAACGAACTCAATTCCTGTATCTTTTGTGTTTATATCTTCTAATGCTATTAGCATGATATCATTTATTTTATCTTCAATAGAAGAGTCACTGCTTTCATCATTCGAGGGATCATCATAATTGTTTACACAAAGGCTTTTCTTCTTAAAATTATTCTCTTTATAGACCTTTTTGTGTTTGTGCTTCTCTTCATCGTCATATGTCTAATCCTTTGTTTTGTGAGGATACTTAGATGCAAAATGACCTATCTTACCACAGTTGAAACATTTGAAAGGCAATTTACTTTTGTATTTGCCTGATCCTTTCTTCAGTCTTCTCACAAAATTTGCTTCAATCTCATCTATAGCGGAGTCTGTGTTTTTCTCTACTTTAAAAGATGCCTCTCTTGTAGTGGATTTACCTTTGGTGATTCTCATTTCATAAGCAGTTAGGGTTCCAAGAAGTTGATCTAGTGTCAGTGTTTTGAGATTAGCTATTTCCTCTATAGCAAAGACCTTTGAGTTAAATATATCAGGAAGGGATCTTAATATTTTTTGGATTAGAAAAGAATCAACTATCGTTTCACCTAGCCCTTTCATAGTGTTGACAAGTTCTTCTATATGTAATAAGTACTTATTGATAGTTTCATCTTCATCCATATTTAACTACTCAAACTTCATTCCGTGAGTCTGAAGTTTTGCGTCTTTCACTTTTTCATCACCTTCATAACTACTTATCAACTTGTCCCACATAACTTTTGCCGAGTCACAGTGCATGACTTTGACAAATTCTGCTTTTGCAAGCCTACTCAGAATATCATTCATAGCTTTAGTGTTGAAGCCAAATTCTAGCTTGTCATCCTTATTAGCTAGTACAATTGGCTTTACATAACCAGTCTCTACCACATCCCATACATCTACACCTAAAGCCATTATGTAGGTTCTCATCCTAACTTTCCAGAAGGTAAAGTTTGTTCCATTGAACAGGGGGGCCTTATTGGTTGAAGTTCCTCCATGACTTGTCATGTTTAAGATTACTGATCTACCTTTAAATAAAAGGAACTGACTCTGATACCAATTGTTGGAAATATAACTGAGAGGGGGGGGTGAATCAGTTATAATATATGATTAATTTTTTTTGTTCTTTTCTGAATCTTTCTAAATTATTATTTAATGTGTTATTGATAACTTAACATGCATAGATAAAAAATATTTGATCCATCACACAAAATACACAGAGACACATATTTCTCATGAGGAAACCCATAATGGGAGAGAACCTCTTCTTCTTAGGATGTCAAGCAAGCTCCAAATTTCATGTACATCACAGTCTTTGAGCTTCAACTCAAATACAAGGCTACAACCTCTGATAGCAAGATACAACTTGCAGAGAGAACCATCTCTCAGATTTCTCTAGCACCAACTAGATGGAAGCACCAACTCCCAAGTTTCTCTAGCACCCACTAGAAGGAAGCACCAACTCCCCAAATATCTTCTAGCACCAACTAGAATTTAGAGGACTGCAATCCTCCCTAGCACCACCTTACCACCCTGATTGAATCTTGCAAAACTTTACTTACTTGCTCTGTCTCTGATATGGTCTGTTACAACTCCATGAATCCTCGGCCTCTTCCAACTTCTATTCTCTATTCTGCTTCTATCCTCTGTTCTTTCTCCTCCTACGCACACTCATTCTGCTCAACTTCTCTTTCTTGGTTTTATACTCTGTGCTACCTCTGCATGCTATACAATGCGTCTCTGATCTCCACTTTAGGTACTGCTCTTCGTCTCTGCCTACTCACTAGAATCACTCTCAAAGACACACCAACTGTTCTCTATTATGCATTTAATTCACACGTCGAGTCATCTGTGTGATCATCATACAAACTCTTCATATTCTCTGGCCGTTATTCAAGGTTATTTGGCTTCTCTGGCAGTTATCCTGAGAATCTTTTGTTTCTCTGTCAGTCGCAATTCTTCATCTTCTCTGGCAGTTACAGTTAGTCGGTTTTGGCTCCTTTGGCTCCTAATCCCCTTCCTTCTTGTGACCGCTGACTGAGACCTGGGGCCAATCACTTCGGGACTTCATGTTTCGGGTCATCTGTCGTGAGTCACCCCGACTTTCCCAACTCCCTATCTCCCGAACTTCGAAGTGGAGCTTAGCGATGTGATATATCTTCCCTTGATATGACCTTGGGCGATGAGTTCATGTGACCACGCGATTATAAGCACGCCCATTGACAGTTTGAGGGAAACCCGCTTTTCTCCCTGCAATTCACCATGATCCTCCACGCTTCCTTTCTCCAAAGCCGAGGGTTTCGATTGCGGCCCGCTCAAGAAAAATTAAGACCAAAGCATGTTCTGGCCCCACAATGCAATGGGACCGTCGATATCATGATCTTAACGGTGCTCCTTGATCAACGATTCTGATATATTGTCTTTTCCTTCTTTCTTTCCTTCATCCACGCATGATCCTTAGTCTCAACGACCAAGTGACATGTGGCCCTCCAAACCAACAGACGAGATCAATTTTTCCTTTTGAGCTTCGGGATTCTAGATTATCAAACTTTTCTTGCTCTCAGAGCATTTCACCCGGGATCCATGATCTAACGACACGTGGTCTTCTCGAATCAATGGTCACAATCCCTTCGGGTATTCGGGGTTCAGAAATCTAAACTTTCCAACCTTTCAACCTTCCGTTGCTTTTTCTCGGAGCTGACAATCCACCAACGCGTGTCCCCTTCGGATCAATGGTCACGATCCTTTCATGTCTCCAGACTTCAGAGATTTCAACTTATGCTATTCTTCCACTGGAGTAGATTGACGAATGAGAATGCTCCTGAAGTGATCTTTTACATCGGACGTCTCGTGTCCATTTCGGGACTTCGAAGCTTTTGTCATTTGCTAGTGGTGAAACTCCCGAAGTAAAACTCCTAGAGTGAAGCTCCCAGAGTGGTATCACATACTTACATCACTTGATGACATGTCATGGTCCTAGTAGATGCCACATGTCACTCAGATTTTTAATTTGCATGTACCTGAAATGCCGAATCAACTTGACACTTGTCTTTGTCTCATTGCGCCATGTGTTCTTGCTGACGTGGATCTTTATTCACTTTGGGACTTTGGGTATTTCAAATTTTCAAGTCGCCAATTCTTTCGAAGTGAGAATCCTCAAACAATAACCTCCTCGCAACTTTTAGACCCGAACTAAACATTGTTCATCGATCATGCTCTCAAATCGACGACTCGATCTTTCTGCGATGCTGCTTTTCTAGCTTATCTCATCCTTCCACTTCAAACTAATTTGACGAATGTCGCTTACTCCAGCTCTCTGGCTCTCCGGACTTCAGGTTTTTCAAGTCTCAAACTAAAAAATCCTCGAAGTGATTTTCTCCGGAGTTGAGGATCATGTGCCACCTGTCAGTCTTGACGATGGATGGTCCTTGGTTACTTTGGGACTTCGTGACTTTGACAAGTCCGCTCTCCTACACTCATCCAAAGGCTTATCCTTTGTGCATTTATTTCTGGATCCAACAACTATTGATCCTCGACACTCAAATCCAATGGATTAGATCTATACTTCTCCTCTGCACTTCCTCTGGTCACTGGACGCTGATCTAATGGTCATCGGGACTCGGGATTGGTGATCCAATGACCACTGCCATTCTTCCTCCTGATCTTTTTGATCTCTCTAACTTAGAAGGTTTTCTAAGTGTTCAAATATCTCGACCTTTGCTCCTCTTGTGACTCCATCTCTTGGACCTCGACTACACTTCTGGAAATCACAAAGCGCTATCTCTATATCTTCTGAGCTTTGATTGCTGCATACTCTCAAGGTTTGGTTCTCTACTGTTCTTGTCATCAATGACAAACACATTCTTCCTGTTAAACATGCCAACAGAAAGAGTAGATGTCCAAATCTTGTATGCTAAACCATAGTTTCATTGGGGTGGATGCACTTTGTGCATAAGATTGGATCAAATTTGTAGTTTCGAGTGTCAGGGGAAACATTCTATTCCTAGCCATGTGGATTTCATAAATCAATTGTCTGTTGGGGGTTTTGTCATATATTCTACATGATGCTCCTTCAAAAAGTACATTATAGCCATGTTCAATTAGTTGTCCTAAACTTAACAGATTATGTTTTATATCTGGAACATGATAGACATTGTTTATGTCTTTCTTTACACTTTGTTTAGTAAAAATAAGTACAATTCCTTTTCCTTGAACTTTGACTAAGGAATCATTTCCAATTGTAATATCAGATGAAATAGAAGAATCAATGCATGGAAGTAAATCTTTGTTACCTGTCATGTAATTGCTGCATCCACTGTCCAACAACTAGAGATCTTTATGTTGTTCTTCAGTCTTGTGGCATGAGAGAAACATACCATCTGAGGTTTCTCCTTCATGATTTGAGACATGTGCTCTTTCTAAGAGCTGATCTACTTACTTCTTCCGACATTCAGATCCATAGTGCCCATACTTTTTGTAGTAATAGCATTGCATGCTTGATTTGTCATTTGATCTTCTCCCTCTGCCTCTTTGAGGCTAGAACTTCTGATTCTGGTTCTGTTGTCTGTAACCTTCACTTGAGTGATTGTTACTTGGACTTCACCCTCTTCCTTGGTGACCTCTACCTCTGCCTCTCACTCTCCCTCTGCTGAAATAGAATTGAATCTTGAAGGCATTGGCTATTGACTCATCTTTGAGATGTAGTCTGGTCTCATGTGTCAATAGAGAGCCCATTAATTCATCTGTTGAAAAATTTGACAGATCCTTGGATTCAAGGATGGCTGTAACAACCATTTTGAATTTCTTTGGTAGAATTATGAGGAATTCTCAATGATTCTTTGATCAGGGATGGATTCACTAGTCAATTTGATCTGGTTTACAATTCCCATGACTCTGGTCATAAATTGATCAATGTTTTCAGACTTTGTCATTTTTAAAGTCTCAAATTGCGTCCTCAAGGTCTGCAACTTGACTATATTAACCCTGTCATTTCTTTGGTAATATGATTTAAGGATGTCCCAGGCCTGTTTTTAAGTAACAATGCCTACGATTTTTGAGAAAATCAAGTCATCCACTGAGTTTTGAATTCATAATTTTGCCTTATTCTCTCGGTTCCTCTGTGTTTCCTAAGCAGTTCTCTATTGATTGGTCATGGTAGCAAGGTCTGCTGGATTGGGTTCTACATAGCCAAGATCCACTAGATCCCAACACTCTTGTGCTTGTAAGAAGGATCTCATTCTAAGAGACCAAAACTCATAGTTCTTTCCAAGAAGAATCGGTCCTTGTGTTGGCCCTAAATTGCTAGAGGTGGCCATCTTGAAAAAATTGAACAAAAAAATTGTTAGAGATTTTCGTGCTTACTTGTTTCCTGCACGTAAAACTAGGTCCATGAAATGCTTTGTGTGACTTCGGGCTGAAAAACATGGGGTAGACTACTTCTGTAGCTTTGATCTGGCTGAATCTGACTATCCGAGCACAAGATCTATGGAATATGAGTTATGAGCTCTGTTCTTTAGGAACTGTAGCCCCTCTAATGGTGGAATTGGGATAACTAAGTTTACTCGAGAACCAAATAAAATTTGAAGTTTAGCATCTCATGTGATCGGGGGCTGAAAACCAGGCGCTTTGGGCTTTTGGGCTTCGAGCATTTCGACACGTGAAGGTCTCAATTCCTCTGAATAATCGAACTGCTGCAAAGATCAATGATCCTCGTTGATTTGAGATCAACGGTCTACAATTACTTTAGGAATTCGTGCCTTCGAGCCTTCAGGGCTTCGATCGATATTTCTTTCTTACCTTGCAATCCTATGAAATTGCGAACCTCCAAACAAGGGAAGAGATCGACTGTCTTAATTACCTGTCAAGATCTATGACTCAAAATTACTTCAGGACTTCGAGCTTTAGAGATCTTTCACTGCTCGCAATCACAATACTTGCAAAGTGTTGAAGTGGTGAACTATCCGGGGAGAGGTAAATCCAATGTTCTTTAGGCCTCTGCAAATGAACGACCAAGATCTTCTTTGGAACTCCGGCGTTCGGGAGTTTTTGTCTGATAATACGCGCTGAACTCTGGAGTGCGAATCTCTGAAGTGCGAGATCAACCTCCACGTGTCCTTTTGATTGGATGACTGAGATTTATTTCGGCCTTCTTCTGATTCGGGGGTTCTGGCGACACTACACCATGTTTTCTCTGAACCACAAACTAGCGAAGTGGAAGATCCTTCGTCCACGTTTCTTCATCGATGGACGATCCAGATGAACTTCGAGAAACTGACCCTTCGACGATTCTGGCTCCCTCACACTTCTTAGGCCTTCAAAGTGCTCAAATGCTAAAGTGTGAGATCGCGTGATGCATGTCCCTTATGGCTCCAATGGTCTAGATCTACTTTGTGCCTTTGGACTTCGGGACTTTGATAACCTTCTTCTGCTATTCTTTCCGAATAGTGAACCAACGAATTGTTGATCGAACGCCACACGTCCACTTAAGATCAATGGTCTGTATCTACTCCGGCTCATCGGAGCTTCTGTCCTTCAAGAGTTCTCTCCTTAGCTTCTGTTCAACTTCTGCTTGCTTCCTCCCGGAGTATGAGATCGTCTGACATGTGTCCCTTGCTAGAAGATCAACGACCTCGAGTGATTGTGAAAACTCAACTTTCTCACTCTTTAATTTCCTTCCCAATCTCCGCAAAGCGAAGATGCTCGTCCATAGTGGGATTGATATCCACCATTGATTTGTTGATCTAGAAAGATCAACNCACAACTTGCACAACCTTTAATTTCTTTCCCGATCTCCGTAATGCGAAGATGCTCCTTCGTAGTAGGAACAATATCCACCATTGATCAATTGATCTAGAAAGATCAACAATCCTGAGGGATTGCGGTCTCACAACTTGCTCACGCTGTAATTTTATTCTCGATCCCCACAATGGCTCCCCACCTTTGATATCTATTCAAAGAGATCTGACGGTTGTGACTTAATCTTTTCTTGATTTGGTGACTTATCTTGCTCTCGCCCAGATCTAATGACTGGAATTTTTTTTTGCCTCTTATGCACACTCCTCATCCTTTCTGAGCTTGATCAAGGGCTCAGATTTGTTCATGCGACCGATATTACGACTAATGTAGATTATCCTCTGTTTCTTCTTGCAACTTCCTCAAAAAGAGTGATTCCACAAATCTTTAAATGCGAAAGAATTTCACGAACTCTTTAAATGCTTACGAATATTTAAGTGTTTTGTCCTTCTGCAACTTTGCTTCCTCGCGCTTGTTGTCTCCAACGATATTTTGAGTGTACTGCAGACTGATCTCCAAGATTTGTGAAGAATCTTGTGTCCCGTGCTCTCGTCTGCGAGACAATGCAATCTATGCGCTCTTCATCTTAGGATCGGGCTGCTCTCCAGAAACTGTGAAGAGGCTTACGTCCTAGGCTCTGATACCATGAAAAAATGAGAAGTAGAGAAGATAATACAAAGAGGATGAAATTGAAAACAAGAATGAGCAGAGCACAATTCATTAAGGGAAAAGAGCTGAGCTAAATAAGCTTAAGCAAATCAAGAAAATCAAGAAACAATTGTACAACCAGCCAGGACAACTGGCAGTGTACAGTCACATACTGTTGAGGTTACAAATATAATTAATAGCAGGTTCCTTCACACAATTTCCCTCTCACTCCTGTCCTTTCTAAACAATTGGCTCTAATACCATGACAAAGCAATTGTGATCAGTCACTCTTACTTCAAGTTTCTTCCTCAACTATAACTACAACAATGAAATTCACAAAAAAACACACTAATAAAGAAAACAAATATATAGTTGAAGAAGAGACACTTTCTCATGCAGACGCACGCCAAAAAATTTCTTTCCATTAGCTTAAATTTATAGGTTACTTATCTTGATCAACATAGAAATCAGATCTAATTATAATATCCTAAACAAGGAGCAAATCTCCAAGATCCAATAAACTGCTAAATAACAACAACCAACTCTCTACGTAGAGAAAAAAATCTCAACCAAATGCTAAATAAAAACTCACAGCTCACTCAAGCACTATTCTCAAATATTCTAACACCAAGATGGTATCATAAATCTGATCACATAGCTTGTCATGGTGTCCCTCATTGACAGACTCCAATTTGAAGAGAAAGGTGCCTATCTAAAACAAAAAAGGCACATCAAAGGATCAACATGCATGAAAACATATGACCAAACACTTTTTTTATATGCAATAATAACCATTTAATATAAACCGGTAAGCAACATATCGTTAGCTAGAAAGAATACAAGTATACTACATAATAAGAACAACTAGAATTACATAATTCCAAGTGTACACACAAAAGCCTTTATGAAAGTTGTTCATTGCATGGACCTCCTCCTTATCACTAGAAAATATTACCAGGAAAAGAAATTCATACGGAGAAGTTGTTGTAGATCAAAAGTTTGGATGAAATTGACATTAACTACAATTCTAGTTGAAGCTTATTGAAAAAGCGTGTTGATTCTTTGGATAAATATTTGGGTAAAGCCCAACCAATCCACCATTTTGAGACATCTTGATTCTTCAGATACTATGTTTGTGATATGCTAGGATGTAAGACTAGAAGATGTGTTATAGTGTCTAACGAGAAAAGGTGTCTTAAATTGGATATTTCTCTTGGGGAAGATGTGAAAATTGGTTTGAACAGAGTTGTAAAAGAATTAAATTCTTGCAAGAACTTGTCCATGGTAGGCAAGGTGTACGTATTCAATAAAGAGTTAATCAATAGAGTTAACTGGTATACATATATGTTGTTAAGCATGCATGTTCCCCTCTAAAGATGGTTATGATAGCCTCATCCATCTTGTAAGTTGTTTCCTTTGGACATGTTATCACAAAATCTAGCACTTGTGCAAATCCTTCACAAGATACTTAACTAGTGTAACATATGGAAGTAAATGACACTCTCACCTAAGAAATTACTTCCCTCATTTTAGTGAAGGATATAGATCCAACATAAGGGAGGCTTCCCTAACAACCTCAAGGGATCCTATAACAAGTTAAGGGAAAGTCTATGCCCCCCCCCTTTATTGGTTTCTTGATTAGATAGGGTTGAGTTAAG
>JASDQU010013237.1:56981-69330 GCA_032191745.1 Picea mariana
TGGTTTCTTGATTAGCTAGGGTTGAGTTAAGGGCAAGGTCAAAGTGAGTAAGACAAGGTAATTAAATACATGAGTGTGCAAGGTGTTATTAAGACAATTTATGATGTTATCTAAGCTAAGAAAGTGAATTAAATGCCCTGAAGCACTAGCTATCAAAAGAAAAATGAAAGATGAAATAAACTATAAATGCTATGGAATGAAGACACAAAATCCTAAAGATACCACAAATTGTTCCTTAGGGTTTCTAACAAGAATAGTTCAAGGAAACAAGATAACATGCAACTATTAACCATCTAATAGATAATTCACCAAAATATACCAAGAAAAACACTTAAACTTCGAAAGAACACTTATTATGTCAAGTCACTATGCATGAGGAAACCCTAATTTCATGAAAATCCATCAAAACAAGGGAAATCATCCACAATATCACTCTAAAAGTGCACATAAGAGCTCCATGATGAGAAAAGAAGATAAGAAGACAAGTAGTGATGATACTCCACACATGTGAGTTGTGTTTTGACAAATGAGGAGAGCTAGCCTTTTATATGAGGCAACCCTAGTGCTATAAATCCTCAAAAGCCCCTAAAACATAAAATATCCATGATACAAGTTGGATAGGTCATGGTCGACCCCCAAAATAGCCACAATCATGAAGATATAACAAAGATACATCAAAACGTCCCCTCAAAAAGGTGACAAGTGTGGTGTAGAAGCCTCCAAAGGCCATGACTTCATGCTCTAAAGGTGAAAAGGTGCCTCCAAAGGCCACACCCCTCCATGAAAAGGTGAAAGTTGTTGGGTTTTTATATTCTTTGCAGTGAAAGTCAAAGGTTGAGGTGGATCGACTGGAAAAAGTCGAAGTCGAAGTAATAAAAAACAAGTTAAATAGGTCAACCGACAAGAGTTCGACATGCATTCGTGTGGCAATCGACTGAAGACCGAATAAAGTTTAACTGGTAGTCTACTGATAATTTGACTGGAACTTGACTGTAATAGAATCCTGAGATTCACAGTATTTGTAGCCAATGATCTATGTGGTTTTGTAACCATTTTTGGGTGCCTTTATTTAGGGTTTTTCCTACTATAAATCCTATAAATAAGGTGTGTTGTATTTGTATTATGTTGATCTTCATGCTAATATTTAGTAGTGGGTTGTTGGTCATGTAGATGTAAACCGAATTGGATACGGGGTTGTCCTTGTGTAAAGAAAGAGGGTATGATGTTGATTGTGTCTTAGGTGTGGACCAAGGCTAGGCATGTAATCTTTTATTTTGAATGAATAAGGCAACAAGAGAGCAAGATGCTCAAGGAATGTTGGTTTTCCCATTTTGGTTTCCAGGGTAAAATCTTTGTGTACTGTGTGTTTTCTTTGTCATTTGTTTCCTAAGCTTAAATATGTTTTCCTCTCTTTTGTTAGGTTTAGCATGGAAGTATAATTTCCTAACATGTGGTATAAAAGCTTGGTTTAATAACCTTGGATTTGAGCTAAACCCTAGGGCCAGTAAGACTCATAAGTTAGAGATCTTTAAAGTTGTACTTAAAGAATGGCAAGTAGCTCAAATATAGAGATCAAAAAATTCAATGGCTAGAATTTTGAGCTTTGGAAGCTTAAAATTGAAGATCTCCTTGTAGATCGATAAAAATGGGCAATTGTCTATTGAGGTACCATTCCGACAGATATGTCGAGTGAAGAATGGGAAAAAATCAAGAGAAGGGAAAGGAGTATGATTTGATTATGTCTTGCAGATTCAATGTTATTGAATGTCTCAAGTGAAGACTGGCCAAGAAATTGTGGGACAAGTTGAGAAGCTTGTACTAGTCGAAATCCTTGGTAAATAAGTTGTTCCTTAGAAAGAAACTGTATATTATGAGGATGAGTGAGGGAAGTTCGGTAACTGAGCATTTAAATGCATTTAATACCATGATAATCGAGTTATATTATGTGGATATCAAAATCATTGAGGAGGAGAAATGTATTAGCCTATTATGTTCTTTGTCAGACTCTTGGGATAACTTATTCATGGCTATAGGGAGTAATTCAACCACATTAGCGCTAGAATACGTGGTTGCATCTCTACTGTCAAAATAAATGAAAACGAAGAACATGGAAAGATTGACCAAAGATGATTTAATGGTGAGAGGTCGATCGATTGACAAAGATAAAAGAAAATTCTCCAGTAGAAATTCTAAGTCAAAGAGTAGATCTAAATCCCCTATTTAGTCAACGAGAAGATGCTGGAAATGCGGTAAAGTTGGGAATTATAAAAGGGAATTCAATTCAAAGGAAATGGAATTCAGTACAGGATCCAATGAGAAGCAGTCGATTGAGATAAAGACTACTCTAGACAAATGAGGCGATGTGTATCTAGCATTGACTAGTACACAATTAGATCAAGATGCTTGGTTGATCTACTCAGGAGAATCCTATCATATGACACACATAGAGAATGGTTATGGGAATATGAAAGATATGAAAGAGAGATGTGTTCTTGGGGGATGACTCGACAGCCAAAATTGTCGGACATGGAAGAGTCCAACTGATACTACAAGATGGGAGGAGTAGAACCTTTCCAGGTGGTACATATTCCGAGTTTGGAAAGAAACCTGATATCTGTCATCAAGATGAGTGATGCATGAGTGTACACTCTATTTTATAAGGATACCTGCAAAATGGTCAGAGGTGTGATGGTCTTAATGAAAGGAGTTCATATTGGAACCCTATACAAGTTATTAGGGAATGTCGACTTGACTGGATGAAACAACATCATTATTCCTGAAGTTGACTCAACTTCGACTCAACTTGACTCAACTTGGGCCGAGTCGATTCAAAACAACTTGACAAGTATTCGTCAAGTTGACCTGACCATGCTATGGCACGAGAGGATGGGACACATTGGAGAAAAAAGATTTCAAGTTATGCGAAATAAAGGTATGGTCAAAGATTTTCCTTAATGTAATTTAGAATTCGATTTTTTTGAACATTGTATATATGGAAAACAAAGTCGGGTGAGGTTCCCATATGGAGCAACAAGGGAAAAGGGGATTCTAGAATTGTTTCATAGTGACGTTTTTGGCCCTGTTTCAGTGCCTTCACTTGGTGGATCCCTATATTATGTCTCCTTCTTAGATGATTTTTCTAGGAAGACATGGATAAATTTCCTAAGGAAGAAATGGAAGTTTTTCAAGAAATTCAAAGAGTTTAAGTCTCTTGTGAAAAACTTGACAAATAAGAAGATCAAGGTGTTGAGATCTGACAATGGCGGTGAATTATGTGGAAAGGATTTTGAGCAGTTCTGCAAGTAGTGTGGCACAGCACGCCAAAACACCACATCATATACCCCACAACAAAATGGAGTTGCTGAAAGAATGAACAAAACATTGATGGACAAGGCAGGGATCATGCTTAGAGGTGTTGGGTTAGCACAAGAATTTTGGGTAGAGGCAGTCGACACTGCAAAAAATCTGGTGAATATGTCTCCTTCGTTGGTGCTAGTCAACTCAACTCCACATGAGGTATGGTTTGGTAAGAAGCCTTTTCTTTCACATCTGAAAGTATTTGGTTTTGATGCATTTTTTCATGTTCCCAAGGAAAAGAGGAGCAAGCTGGAAAAGAAGGAAGTCAAATGTATTTTCATTGGATACAAAGAAGAAATGAAAGGATATAAGATTTGGGATCCTACATCAAGGAAAACAATGTACAGTTGAGAGGTGGTATTCATAGAAGTTGAAAGGTAGTTCGAGTCTGAAGTGGTTTGAACAGAGAATAATCTAGAGAAGGTGATGTTTGAACTGAGGAACGAAGAAGAAGATGATTTAGATGAGTCGATTGAATCAGATGAAGAGGTGGAACAACCGACCCCAGTCGTAAGAATGTCTGAATGAGTAAGAAAACTAGTCTAAATGTATAATCCACCTGAGTTATGTTCCGCATTTGTGTTAACTACCACTGATGAGGAGCCCAAGTTGGTTAGGGAGGCAATTAACTCGACTGAGAGTAGACTCTGGAAGGAAGTCGTGATTGAGGAAATGGAATCCTTACATATCAACGAGACATGGTATTTACTTGAATTACCTAATGGAAGAAATCCCTTTGGTAGCAAGTGTGTATTCAAGAATAAGATGAACGAAATAAGTCAATTCAAGAAATTCAAAGATCGATTGGTAGAGAAAGGATATTCCCAAGTCAAAGGAGTCGACTTCGGTGAGATTTGTTCCCCTGTTGCAAAATTAACTTCCATTAGGGTGCTAATGTATCTGGTTGCAACATTTGATCTGGAAATAGAACATATGGATGTGAAGACATCGTTCCTACATGGTGACCTGGGAGAAGAAATCTACATGAAATAGCCTGAAGGATTTGTAGTAAAGGGAAAGAAATATTTGGTGTGCAAATTGAAAAGATCCCTTTATGGTCTAAATCAATCACCAAGGATGTGGTATCAAAAGTTCGACACATACATCCTTAGTTTGGGATTTGTGAGAAGAAAAGTTGATCACTGCATATATTTCAAGGAAGAAGGTGGGAATTTCATATATGTAGCATTGAATGTCGACGACACGTTGTTGATCATAAACAACATGAACGCAATAAAGAAGGTGAAAAAGTAGTTATCCTCCAAGTTCGACATGAAGGATATTGGTGCAACAAACTTCATTCTAGGAATGGGGATCAAGAGAGATCGAGCAACTAGAAATCTCTAGTTGAATCATAAGAAGTATATTGAAATAGTTTTGAAATGTTTCAACATGAAGGATTGCAAACCTGTAAAGGTGCTAATTCCTATGGGAGCAAGGCTAACTATTGAAAAATGTCCAAAGACACATGAATAAATAGAGTATATGGCACGTGTCCCCTATGCAAATGTTGTTGGTAGTCTAATGTATACGATGATCTGCACTCGACCAGAAATTTCCCATGCAATGGGAGTGTTGAGCAGATACATGTCAGCACCTGGAAAGGAGCACTAGACAACTGTCAAGAGAGTATTCAAGTATTTATGTGGCAAAAAAGACTATACTATATGCTACGAAGGAAAACCTGAAGATGGCAGTGAAGTAGATTTGGTTGAATACTCTTGGTTGGAATAATCCTAATCCCGACATAAGACGCTCCAACTTGCTCCTGAAAATCAATTGGACTCGACTCTTGAGATTATTGTGAATAAACGTCAGTAACAAAAGCATGTTTTATATCGACTGGCTCCCGTCTACATCTGTTGAGAGACAAAAGAAGGCTTTTGTTGAACTTGTTGGACCTAGTGTGGGATAAAGGTTTAAAGGATCTTGGCTATAAGGTTAAAGACATCTGGCTTATGGAAGAAGAAAATCCATTTATGTGCCCTGATGAGTAGGAATACATGGCTTTGTCGACGCTGTCTGGGATGGAGATCTGGATCGACGAAAGTTGACCAATGGATATGTGTTCAAGATGTTCGATGGAGGAATCAAATGGATAAGTAAGCGATAGGTGGTTGTAGCCTTGTCAACGACAAAAGCTAAATACATGGCAACCACTCATGGAAGAAAAGAAGAAGTATGTTTGCAACGACTATGTTTAGGGATCGAGTTTGAGTAGAGAGCTATGAAGATAAGTTGTGATAGTCAAAACAAAATATTTCTGGCAAAGACCCCAAATTATCATTCCAAGATTAAGCATATTGATGTACAATTGATTAAATACCGATGAAGGTCGATTGGTAATCCGACTTGAAGTTGACTGTAAGAGAATCCTGAGATTCACAGGATTTGTATCCAATGATTTGCGTGGATCTGTAACCATTTTTGGGCGCCTTTATTTAGGGTTTTTCCTACTGTAAATCCTATAAATAAGGCGTGTTGTATTCATATCATGTTGATCTTCATGGTAATATTTAGCAATAGGTTGTTGGTCATGTAGATGTAAGATGAGCTAGCTACATGGTTGTGCTTTTGTAAGGCAAGAGGATATGATATCTATTGTGTCTTAGGTGTGGATCAAGGTTAGGCGTGTAACCTTTTTTTTGAATGAATAAGACAACAAGAGATAAAGACACTCAAGAAATGTTGTTTTTCCCATTTTGGTTTCCAGGGTAAAATCTCCATGTACTGTGTGTTTTCTTTGTCATTTGTTTCTTAATATTAAATATGTCTTCCTCTCTTTTGTTAGGTTTAACGTGGAAGTATAATTTCCTAACACAAGCATCATAAAAGGTCACATCTCTCACCCCAAGGGTAATTTCATATCACCATCTATTGCCAACTCATCATTAAGAAGGATCATCCCATGCTAGGTCAACTCAATTAGCATCCAAGCATGACATCATCATAATATAGGTGCAACGTCCAAGGGATAGGAGGTGACGTCACATGTGAAGAGGGATCCATAACCTCTCCAAAGAGGTGTGTCATCATATCCAAGTGCCACATCTTCTGATGAAACCCTAATATGCTCAAGGGTGCTCTATCCATCCTATGGGAGTCCTGCCCATCTGATGACCAATCTGACCATATATGCAATATTTGAGCTCATCTATCAATCGTCCAAGGTCCAGGAGGTATGATAAGGTGTCCCAAGCTATGTCCAATCATCATATGTCCCAACGTCCTACATTAAGTATGCAACTCCCTTTGAATGGCACACAACGTCCAAGTGTCATCATGAAAATGTCCTCCAAAGGATCATGTCAAGGTGCACCATGACCAAACAAGCCCGACAAAATCAGGTAAATACAACATCTGCAAGATACCATAGCCATTAGAATCATATTTCCATCACATTATATAAAATCCAAGTACGAAATTCAGTATCTTCTTCAAACTTCACATTAGCTAAGGACTTTATGCAATTCAACAAGTTTTAGTATGGGAGGACCATCAAAAGAACCTATTGTACCCAAGTAAAGGATATTTCCCAAGAAACATATCAAAGTGAAAGTATGGTGAATGAAACAGTTGGGCTTACTTCGTGGTGATGGAGTCATTAACATGCAAGGTATCATGCTTGGTCCATCTACATGAGTGCCTTTGTAGAGGGAGTACTTGTTTCTTGAGATACCCTTTCCTCGACAATGCGTGTATTCCGAACCCATTTTATTTCCTTTTGACATTCTTTTTATGCATTTCAAGTCCCCTTTTCAGGTTTCAAGTGCTTTACTCTTTCTTTTCCTTTTTTACTGGTATTAAGTCCTTTTAATTGATATGCATTCAATGCATTAGGACTATGGGTGATCACCTCTTCATGTGGGGGTAGAGCTCAAGTTGACTTTTGGATTTTGACTTGGTCATTTATCACCCCATCATTTCTTCTTTATTTTATAACATGCTTTCTTTTCTTATTCATTTTTCTAGCAGCTACATCAACCTCGACATGCTATCCCTTCTTCTCATAGGAGAATGAACCACATGCCATTTTGGTGTACATGTAACAACCATTACCGAAGTTTAGTACATTGCAGAAGGCCCCAAGATAAAAAGTGTTAAGTATGGGGGGGAGAGATATGTTACCTCTATCAAAGCCTCCAAACAATACCCCCGTTCCCCAAGAGTGACAACATTGGACTAGGACTCAAATGATGGCTACCAAGGTGAAACAAGGAAAAATGAATAACTTCCAAGCTTATGATTCATTATCTGACTTTAACCCACGATCCTTACCTAAATTCCCAATTCATTAAATATGACACATTATATGAAACAATGATTAGTGTACCTCATGTGTGCTAGACCACCATCATCATATGAACAATGTTGATCAAGTGAAATGATATGAGTTGGATGAGGGGGGAGGCATATGAGGGGCTTCTATCTATGGATAATATTGACCATCATCACCATCATATGGATGATTGCCTTCATTGCGAGCCATGAGACATGATATCCTCTAGTTACCCCTAGGTGAGAGGGGGTAACAAGACAAACAAGGATGGATCCAAAGGAATGTACCACATCTTCTGGGAGAAATGCATTCAACCTAAGGGAAAAGGTGGGTTAGGAATTGATCCATGGAATATTATGATTAGATGAAAGACACTAAATCCAACAAACCAAATTTATTTAGGGTGGATGAGACAATGTGAAACTAGAAGGTTTCATTCTTGTAGCAAAGAATTGAAATCAAAGGCTTTTTACATGCTCCAACATAATTGCAGAGCATTGCAGGTTAGTTGAATACTAACCTAGTATTGACACAGCTTAAGGAAATGGTAAAGCATAGTAACCTACGTTTGGTGGAGTGGTCCCTACATCATGAAGGTAGAATGCGGTTTAATTCACTTTCAAAAAGAGAAGGCACTCACTAATAAGGGGGTTTTCAACATATCCCCCTCATTTGGAACATCAGGACATGCAGATAGAAACAATGGGAGGAAATGCAAGAAGGATTAATTATTCACATAGATTAAACTAGTAGTCACAACCAATCCTAAGTTTATAACAAGCACCTTGAACTTATATTGCACATTGGCTTGTACATTCCTTCTTGAAAGGAATTGATGGGGCTAAAGAGTTTCGCTCTCTTATGAAAGGAATATGTTATCCCTAACAACATTATTTATATGAATGACCATTGGGGTATTGCAAACAATGAATATAAAAACAAAGGCTTGATGACCTCTATTGGATATGCCGATTAGCATGAAACAATATAGTGCAATTTAAACAATGGAAACTATAATAGTGTGGCTTCATCGAATCAATTAAGGATGTCTTTAGAAATGTAGAAAGGATAGGAAAACTTGTTAGATCTTGCAAGACCCATTTATAAGTTAATTGGTAGGGTCAGCCTTAGTACAATTACTTGAACCCATCTCCAAAGAGACTTATGCAAACTTTTGTTATGTGATTCTTGCTTCTTGTCTCCAAAGAGATAAATGCAGACTTTTGTCATGTGATATTTGCCTCCCATTGAAGATATTTATGGTGATTTTCATGGTTACCAAATTATGTCCTCATATAATATGCATGCTTAGTTTGATATTTGTTGATTCATAAAAGAGATGAAAAGAGTATTGGATTACCTAGAGAAATCTATAGAAGTTGCTTATATATTGATTCCCAAGATACGACCAAAGGGTTAGCTCAACCAATTCTCACCAATGTTGTTGGGAATTTGGTTAGTTCCATGTTGGAAGGTGCTTAGTTCGAATGATCCGTAAAGATCTATTAATGACTATGGTTGAGTTTTTAATTGCACGTGTTAATTAACCATTTGAGAAGCTTAATGAAAGAATGAGGAAATAAGAGGAATTATGACAACCATATACACATATGCAGATCTGAAATGAAGTAATAAACAACAAACCATAACAAGAGAATTGATAACGGAGTTCGGCACAACGTTGCCTACGTCTCCGGGCCTTTGTCTCTGTGGGGGAGGCTTCTTTATTTCTGTTCAAAATCTCAAAAGTACATCGTAGCAGTGCCAATTTTGGCTACAAGACTAAACTGGTCATGTTCTTCCAGATCTCTAGAACCCAGCAAAAGAAATGGCACACAAAACGGATGACTGAAGCTCCCAGAAATGGCCCGCAAGCGTCTGCTCCTCAATAGCTTCCCTGCATAAAAATGTCTTTGACTTGGCTTCCCTTCAACATAACTCTGCTCTGAATGTCCTCTATGGCCTCAATCAGGCCTAGTTTTTATATATCTAAAGTTGGTTATCCATCCCCAACTTCCTCCCAAAATTTGGCCTCCAAAAATGCCCAATATCTCCCAAAAATGGATAAAATCCATTAATACAGGCATAATTAATTAAAAATCCAAATAATATAGTTTTAAAAACCAAATATATTGAAATATAGGGCGCAAACTCCTTTTGGCGCGTGCCCTTGGGCATATCGTAGTCGGCCATAGGGCTAGGCGCTCCACCTGTTGTGCACTAGCCCCCCTGTCCGGCTGGCTCCTGGTCTCCGGGCACGTATATATGACCGTTGGTCTATGGATAGAGCCCCAACGCATTTTTTTGGTGGATGGGTCCTGATCGCATGGGATTGCTCGAGAACCAAGTTCTAAGCCCTATCATAAACTCCCACTGAATCACTCCAGTGGTTATGCTCTGGCGCCCGTGCCCCCAAACTTTGTGGTCGCATAAATATAACGAACCATGGGCTGGGGCTAAGCCCCAACCCTTTCCGCCTCCATTTAAACCTTTAAACAAACTTAAATAAATTAATTTCCATATGGTTGTTAAGAACCAATAGTGGCGCGGGTGGTTAGCCCGGTCCTACCAGTCCGTAGCACGGTGGAGGTTGAGGGTTCGACTTCGGTGGAGACCCCAAACTTTTACACAACACCGGAGAGCCAACCAGAGGGTGCCACGTGGCAGCCCATGACTGGGCCACGTGGCACCTCCACTACCAATAAAAAACTGCCACTTGTCAAACACTAGTTCGTCCACCTGTCTGCCGAGTTGTCAGCTCCGTACTGCCACGTCACTGCTCTGTCAGCATGCCACTGTGTCTGCCACGTCATCCTGTGCCACGTGTCACCCTTACAGTGGTGACACGTGTCACCATATGACTAGTCCAACTGTACCTGTCGTATGCCCCATCACCTGCCATGTGTCATCACTAGGATATGCCACGTCAGCTGTACGGCTGTACGACCTGTACAATCAGCCTACCATGTGGCACTGTACGGATTGTACAGTCACCCATTTTTTTTGCCTATTTGGGTTTTCTAACATAATGCGATATCTTTTGCATACGAAGCCCATTTTACGAAGTAAATATATGGCCGGAATTAGGAAGACGAGATGGATGCAATGGCGTTGGTTTCGTCGGATTCTGAGCACTTTCATTTTTGAGCCTTTTTGAGCCCTGTCAGGCTCCTGGATCCGATTCTGGATCATCGAATCCCCCTAGGTTGGACACACTAGTGTAAGCCAATGGGTTTAGTAGCAATGCCATCCAAAAATGTGGGGAGGGATTGCTTGGGTTTTCCATGAATTTTCCTTGGAAAAATAAAATATTGATTCCCAAGATGGGAAAAATAAAATATTGATTCACAAGATGAGAAAAATAAAACGACTACATGATAAGAATAGAGGCACATCATATTTAGATGAAAAACAAAAAGAAGATTAGATAGAAGATAAGTAAAACCATACAATCAATCAATATCATTCATCATCTTTAGATGAAAACTAGAAAAAAGAATAGATACAAGATATAGTACCCTCACCCAGACCCCAAGTACATGAACATGTCCTAGGTTCCTAGGTTTTGGGAATGGGAATTTCCCCAAGATAAAACAAGTGAACCTGTTGCACCAAGTTTTTTGGGGTGCTTCCTAGCTAGGTTTTGGGGATTACAACCTGAATCATGTACATGAACTCCAAAATGGTCATGCTAGGGTTCTTTGGGGGTGTGACCTCCCCTAAAAAAAATCTTATTTTGAAGTTTTAAGAAAAAGGCCAAAAATTGAAGGAAAGGGTGACCCCTCCTCCAAAACCCTAATCCATCCTTTTCCTAACATTTTCATGCACTCAATTATGAAATAAAATTTGAATGGGGATTGGGAATTGTTTCAAACAATTATGTTAGGGATTTAACATTATTTCAAGCGCTCAATCTTCTTAATTCAAATTGCATCAATATTATAATAGTCATTGGGGATTCTTCGATCATAATACGATTTATGAAAAACAAGACTCCTATGATAAATGGAAAACTTGACAGGATCATATTGAGAATCCATAATGAATAAAATCACTTTGAAAACATAGCATACTATCGTGTTCTCAAAGAATACAATCGCAAGGCTGATAGTCTCGCCAATAAGGCTTCTCAATTGAATATAGAAATTTTGAAAAAAAATGGGGTATTTGCCTCATCCCCCATATCATAGTATTACAATGGTTATCCACATGAAGTGCAAGCCCTCCATGTATCAAATTATATGGGAAAGAATAGATGGAGGTGTTATGCTTCAGACATCATTTACCCTATACCCTCACACATTCTCACCTTAATGATGTGTAGTCATATAGAATCATATCCGATGTTAAAGCTTGTGTAAGGTGGTATTATAGTGGATTATGTAGGTGGAAGTCTCGTAAGTCTAGTGAGTGTTGGTCTCTTGTATCCTCCCACAACAACTCTGGTAATTTGTTTATGTTATGGTCTCTCTATGAATTTCTTAGTTGATTTCCCAAAAGTTTTGGTTGTGTATGAATTAGAATGGAATTGTGAGAGTCATAGCTATGACTATTGGGGAATTTATCTGTTGTTATGGCTTAAAATATGGTATCACATTCTTGCAATCTCTTCCAATTACAATGGGTCTATTAGTTTTCTCTTCATTTTGTGATAAAGATTCATTGTATTCAGTCCTTTTTTCATTGGTCTATGGTGGGAGTTGTTTCATGCTT
>JASDQU010013237.1:101549-118574 GCA_032191745.1 Picea mariana
ACAAGAAAGGAATGAGAAATGAACATTTAAGCTTTAAATTTGAAATAAATGAAATTTAGAATTGAATGCATTGTGATTAATTAGGCTTCATTAAAATTTGGTAAAAAGATGAAATTTTACCATGAATTACACAATAAATTTGATTTCCAAAGGGGAAAGATTTGAGAATAATGACGAATCCTTGAAAATAACAAAGAGATTCTTGTAATTAGCAGATTAGCAAATTCTGGTAAAAACATAGCTTTACCATGGAAAATTCTATTTAAAAGAAATGTAATATTCCGGAAAACAATTTAAGMAAATAAATTACATAAATTTATAAATGTAAATGTGCAAGTCTATGTTTCCTGGACACAATTAAATGAATGGTAAAGTCTGCTAACTACTGGTAAATTCTCAAATTTCCCATTTAAATGATTTAATATTTGAACAATTAGAATTAGAAATTCACATATTAAATATATGAATTCCTATCTGGTGCGTGACTAATGGAGGTTTGGAATTTCTTTCATTTTGTGTAAAGGATTTAACTGTGCTAAGTTTACCCAGTTTCACAAGTCACGCTCTACACAAGTTTCCCTACACTCCTAAAGGAATTTTCTGAGAATGTATTTTATTTATAAAGGTTTAAAGTACAGAAAAATTATAATTTTTCCTTTTCTTTTATGGTATAAAATTAATTGCAAAAAAAGGGATCCTTTCGGAGCTTGGCCTATGGTGTTAATGTTAAATATTATAAACACTAAAATATTTATATCGTGCATATTTCAGAGCGATGGCTTGAGTGTGGTAAGTATTGTAAAATTAAATGTCAAATCCAATCCTTTCAGAGTCCAGCCTTTGGAGTGAAGGGGAGGACACGTTTGAATGAAGTCCAAAGCCATCGGAGTAACAAGAGAATAGTGAACATTTGGAGTCATAAATTCTAGGTAATATAGGGTCCCACCTATATTTAATAATACTAAAAATTGTTCTCTCCTGATTGGCGGTCAGGGTACTGAGAGGAGCACACACATTTCTAGTGCGAACACCTCGGGACAATGGCCTGAATTGACATAATATTTAATATATGTAATAAATGAACTCACGTTTCAAAACCTTTCTGGAGTTGACCGTTTTGGAGTTGACTCTGAAGAGTTCGAAGTACAACTATGAAGGGTTCAGAGTACCACTCCGAAGAGTTTTGAGTATGATAGTTCACACATTATAAGGCTATAAAATATAATAGTGCACACAAATGACGTTTGAATTACCTGTTATAATATATAATGTTAAATACATTTTA
Organism: Picea mariana; assembly: GCA_032191745.1. Classification (NCBI taxonomy): domain Eukaryota; kingdom Viridiplantae; phylum Streptophyta; class Pinopsida; order Pinales; family Pinaceae; genus Picea; species Picea mariana. The sequence continues at coordinate 102,835 of JASDQU010013237.1, forward strand.
ATTCCTCTTCCTCCCTATTGGATATTACAGTGTGAAGTCATAAGCCATGTTCTTTGATTTATATGTTGATCAAGTTTAATAAACCTAAGTATATCATAATTTAATTAATTATATTAGAAAATAATTAATTATATTGTAATTATGTTATAATATAGTTAATTAACTTATAAAATAATCATTACAAGGGTGGTGTTTAATTGAATTATTAGGATAAGTAAACATGTCATTACGAGGGTAAATAATTAGTGAATACTGATTATCCCTGACGAGGTTTAAATAATTAAATACCAAGGAGTGGTATTTTAAGAAAATATTGATTAAGTAACTTAATCAGTTTATAGGAAAAAGGACAATGTCAATCTCTAGTCGAGCAATCCCTTCTACCCTATGGTGATGTGGCATGTCATGATGGGTCCACGTGTCAAGTGGATATTGAGCCACATGTCATGTTAAGAGACATGAACACAACGACAACACCGAACAAGGTAGCAAGCAAGGTCAATATTATTTATAGATGTTTGTGTAGTTGGAATGGGAGAAGGGTTATTAATCGTCATGTGCATTTGTGACTCCAAAGTAATTATGGTCGTTAATCGTCGTGTGCATTTGTGACTCCAAAATGATCAGGGTCATTGGATCTATAGGTCAGATCCATCGAAGTATGTGAGGTTGGAGAGAGTTTTTCGAAGTGGTTTGAGTTCCTGAAACGAAGGAACTCCGATGGAGAGACTCCGAGAGGTGATTAGAGTCGTTGAACTTTCAAATCTGAGGACCATTAGATCTATAAGATGGATTCGTTGATTTAGAGGGCCCGATGGGCCAACTGAGAGGTGTCATACCAATGTTGCATCAGATGGCACAAGCAGTGAGTGGATTTGGACTGATGAGGGTATAACGAACCTTAATAAGTCACAACTTCTGATCCAGATATTAGTAATGAACATGGTTACAATCATTGGAAATCTCTTGACGGGAAGAAGATGAGGGTATCCCTTAGAAGAGACTTTGAGATGATTAAGAAAAGGTGAAAATTTAATACCCCATCCCTTAAAAGGTTACTTAGGGGGTTGGGTGTGTTACAGAGTAGTATCAGAGTAGGCAACAACACTTGGCTTGCTTGGGCTTATGAAATATTTGAATAAACTTTCTTATAAAACTTTTAAGGGGGAGGGAACCCTACCCTACACTATCCATAAGAGCTTATTTAAACTTTATTACTGAAAAGAGGGATAAAAAATTATGTTGTTTTCACATGTTTTGAATATGAACTGCATGTTGTTGATATATGCTAAATGATGAAGTTGATTTCATCTTAAAAAATTAGCTATGGTGTTCATAAATTAGTGGATAATTAACTAACATAAAATGTTGTTATCAACACTTAAACAATCACTGCACATCAAGGAAAACTACAATGTAAAGAATGGCGACACATCATGAGATGGGGGAGAGCTCCCATAATAGAGAAGAAGAATCTGATGAAAGGAGAGTAGTGGAAACCCCTATGGATTTGGCTGAAACTATAAGAAGCCTTATGGAATAATTACAAAGTTTTAAAGCAGGCAGTGAGAATCTTATAAAAGAACAAGAAAATAAAACTGGAATAAATGCAGTTTTGTTGCAAAGTTTGTCAGACATAGAGAGGTAGCTGCAACATGGGCCAACAACGAATAATGTGGACAAAAATCAGTCCAAGAAGACCTAGAGTCCACCTGAGATACAAAAACATGGCCCTGAAAATAGAAACATGGGAAGAAGCACCTCAAAGAAGGCCCAACATGGAGCCAATAGGCATGCTAATGTCAAGGATTCATCTGAAGAATCAAATAGTGAGGGAGTTGATAGCTCCAAGGAGTTGTCGAATAGTGAGACTAGTTCACATTCTCATAGGAGAATAATGAGGATGAAACCTTCCAAGAGCCATAACCATGAAGAGTTTAAGAAAACAAAACCACCCACTTTTGATGGAGAAATTAAAAGGGGGAAGAAGCAGAAGTTTGGTTGTTTAGATTAAATAAGTACTTTAGATTTATCATTTCATGAATACTCTGAAAACTTGAAGGCTTGAATAGACATTTTCAACTTCAATGGAAAGGCCTCTATTTGGTTGGAGGACCTTAGAAATGTGAAAGGAATTCATGAGAAGGAGTTGTCATGGAAACAATTTAAGAAATAATTTAAGAAGAAGTACTTGTTTGAAAGGTACTATGATGAAAAGACTAAGGATTTATATGAACTCAAGTTAGGTTATCTCACCATAGATGAATATATCAACAAATTTATTGAGTTGATGAGGTATGTGCCCTACATAAAGGATGAGAAGGTGAAGATTCAATGATTTATTAGTGGGTTGTCTCAATCCTTCCAGGACAGAATTGAGTTTGATGAACCTAAGACTTTAGGAGACACTATTCGAAAGGCAAGGTAGTGCTATGAGAAATTCAAGAAAAAGGAAAAACCACATAAGGATTTGAAGAAGAAAAGTAAATTGGGATTCAAGAAGAAGGGGTTTAAATCCTCAAGATTTAAGAATCAAGGGAAAAGCTTTAAAATGAGCCTTCCTACTAAGAGTGTGTATCAACAAAATTTTCCATCTCAAAGTGGAAATAAACCCTTTGGATCAGCCCCATGAAAGAATGATATTACAAAGAGAGAGGCATTGAAATGTTGGGGGTGTAGAGAAGAACACTTGCTAAGGGACATCCCACATTGATCCAGGATCTTTTCATCCTGTGACTTATTAAATAATTGTATTAAATGAGCATAAACTAAAGTGCACCATAAAGAAGGAAAATATCAAAAGGAAAGAGTTATAAGAATCAAATGTAAACAAAAATAATTTGATAACGGAGTTCGTCCCTGGTGGACTACGTCTCCGGGTCCTTCTCTCAAATGGGTAGGAATTTTTATTAACTCCACAAAAGAATTGGGAAAAATACATAAGTATACCTCATTCTAGATTTAATCTACAAAATCTTTGTTCATATCATAAAACCAACATCTCCAGTGTGTTTGTGGCATCAAATTACCTAAAAATGACTGTCTCCATGCCTTGATCCGAGTCTGGCACTTTTGGGCCCAAGAGACAATCTTGTCTCGGTTTCCATGCCTGCACCTGCAATTAATGCATGGAATCTGTCTTGAAATCCATGCCTTGTCTGTATGACTGCACCCTTGCTTCTCTCCCTCGTACATTGGCAGGAGTCCCTTTTTATAATATAAAGTGGGTGGTTGTACATTAAAGGGTTGAGTGGTGCACCGGTTATTGGATGCTATGTTAAGTCATTGGTTGGTGGAGGTTTAGGCGATGGTCCCGGGGTCGAACCCACGAGCCTCCCCTTTTGGGATCTTCCGTTCTAACTCCACCATACTTGGCGTGCAAAACTTGGTGGACTGTTATGCTATTTCTGGCGGTGGTTACTAGAATGGATATTTTGGCGGAGGAGAAATATGCCATCAAATCTGGTGGAACTGCCGCCAGATTTGGTGGTGTATATAATAATAATAATAATAATCTATTTTTAAGGTCACGACCAAGCCACACGAAATTGGTGTATGAGACCCCCTTGTTTGTGGGACAAGGGACCCCCCTCCACCCAACGACTTGACTGATAAAGTCTATGGAGGTATACATACCCTACCCCCCTCTGGATTTGAAATTGTGACCTTTTTAACAATTCGTTTGTTGGGGGTCATTAGGCATTTTCCCGCTGCCATGTGGCAGCCCATGACTGGGCCATGTGGCAACCAAACATTGGCCCACATCACCTCTCTGCATAATCATCCTGCCACGTAATGTACGAATGCCACGTCATCCTGCCACATAATGTATGGATGCCACGTGTCCTATACAGACTGCCACGTGGCATGTTTTCATTGGTCCACATGTCAACCTAAAAAGTCCAAAAACGAGTGACACATGGCAGCCTTTGGTGCTTCCACATCATCATGATGACATCATCATGACACATGTCACCCTCTGCACTTGCCACATATGTTGTATGGATGATGAAGTCATCCGTACTGATGTCGACGTCAACAATATGGATGCTGACTCATCCCTGTTGACTGGGCTAGGTTGACCAAAACTTTGACTATGAATATCTTTCGATCCGTAACTACGTTTGACGATTCGTTTGCATCGTTAGAAATATTGCACTGTGCTCTTCGCGATAATGTCATTTTCACTGAGTTTTGGGAACTTTGAATTTTTGCCCTTTCTCTGTCTACTGAAGCCATTCTGAGCGTCCTGAGTTGCCTTTGCGATTTCTAAGTTATTCTTAGCCTTCTCTGGATCCTTTTTGGATCACACCTTCCCACTGAGAGTTTTTTGGACCACCAAAAGATTTCATCAATCAATAGGTAAGTGAGGGAAGAGTCCCCTCACTTTTTCCTTCTCAATCCTCTTTTCCTTGCTTGGATGTGTGCCTTTTAAGCCTACTTGAAGATAATCAACATCACCCCTGCACGAAGTCCTCGTCCTTCTGTCTAGGATGATATCTTCCTATAACTCATCCAAGTACTCAGGTGCAAACTCATCAACTTAAGGTATTGAAATTTCCTCATTTTGATCCATGATCATGGGAGGCTCAATAAGTTTCAAGTTCTCTACGTTCACAACGGAGTACATCTACATATAAGGTGGAAGATCCAAACCAAAAGAATTGGTACCAATTTTCTCCAAGATAGTGAAGGGTCCATAATGAATGGGCTTGAGTTTCTTGCCTTCACCCTTCAATATCTCCTTGCTGATGTGAAGCCATACCCGGTCTCCAACCTATAACTCATGATCAACCCTGTGCTTGTCATGCCGAACTTTATATTGTGCTTGAATTTTCTCCAATTGTTCCCTAACTGCCTGGTGTATCTGCTGGATCCTCTAGATGAACTTGCGAGCTCTGTCCTCTATTCGTTCTTCATTCACATCAACATCTCTCCCATACATAAAGTCCAAAGGAACCTTGGGTAGGTACCAAAAAAATATCTCAAAAGGTGAACTCTGAGTGGAGGAATGTAAAGCTCGGTTATAAGCATGTTGCACATAGGGTATATGTTCAACCCATAACTTAGGATGGTTGCTGCAATAGCCTCAAAGAAAAAGTACCATTGTTCTGTTTACCACCTCTGTCTGTCTGTCGGTATGTGGATGGAAAACAATTCTCCTCTTCAATTTGGTATCCATCATTATCCACAAGCTAGTCCAAAAATCCCCAAGGAATCGAGTATCTCGATCCGAGACAATGGATGTGGGTAATCCAAAGTGAACCCAAACATACTGAAAGAAGAGATTAGCAGTTTGCTCAGCAGTGATCTTATTTTTACATGGCATCAAGATACACATATTTTTGAACCTATCCACTACACCATACAACTAGTCACAACCCCCTTTGGTCATTGGTAAACCCCCTAAAAAATCCATGGAAATGGTTTCCCATAGATGGGATGGAACATGAAGTGGTGAATATAGCCCCGATTTTCTATTGGTGGGCTTACAAGTAGAACACATCACACACCCCTTTACATATTTAGTTACAATTGCTTTCATTTGAGGCCAATAACAAAACCTCTGCAAATGAACCATAGTTTTTCCTACCCCAAAATGCCCAGACACAAGAGAAGTGTGAGCTTCTCGTATTACATGGACTCATTCACTTGTAGAAATACATAACTTTCCAAGATGGTAGAGTAGTTTTCCTTGCAGACAATAGTTCTCTACCTGTGTACCATGGGTTAGCTTCTCATACACTTCTTTAAAATCTTCATCGATGACATATTGTTGTACATAGCTATCATGAGATAAATAAGTATTCTTCAAAATAATAGAAGCAACAATAGGAGGTCTAGAAAGCATATCAACTACCTTGTTAGTTGTGCCCTTCTTGTACTTGATTACCAAATGAAATTGTTGTAGAAAACCCATCCATATGTAGTGTTGAGATTGTTGCAGTTTGATTTGTTCTTGGAGATACTATAAGGGTTGGTGATCTATATGTATAATTGTTTCCTTCCCTAACAAGTAGTGCTTCCATTTATTTACTCTTTGAACTAATGCATACAACTCTTTCTCATATGTAGGATAGTTAACAACAACTTGGTTAAAAGTTACAGAGTGGTAACATATAGGCTTACGATATTGCATCAATACTGCACCCATGGAATATCCGTTGGCATCTATATCGATCTCAAAAGGTTGTTGAAGATTCAACATTGTTAATATTGGTGTGGTGTTGATCTTCTCCTTCAAAGTGTCGAAATCTTTTTGTTGCTTTCCTTCCCACTGAAAAGTGTTCTTCAGACTGGTTAAGGCATGCAAAGGAGCTTCTATAAAGGAGAAGTTTGAAATGAACCTCCTCCAATACTAGACTTCACCTAAGAAGCTTCGGACCTTGGTTACACTCTTTGGCTTAGGCCAATTCACAATTACATCAATTTTGGAAGGATCAATTTTCAATTGTTCTCCTCCTACAATATGACCTAAGTATATAAGTGTAGTCTTACCAAATTCACATTTAGACATTTTTACATACAACTTTTCCCTTTGCAAGGTATCCAATACTTGCTTTACGTGCCTCACATGTTCATCCCAAGTCCCGCTAAAAATAAAAATGTTGTCTAAATACACAATCACAAAGTCATCTAGGAAAGGCTTGAATACATCATTCATTGTACACATGAAAGTTGTCAGAGCATTACAAATCCCAAACGACATAACTAACCACTCAAACAATCCATGTTTGGTTTTAAAGGTAGTCTTCCATGCATCCTATTCAGTGACCCTGATTTGATGATATCCACTGCGCAAATCCAACTTAGTGAAATAAACATCAATCTTCAATTGATCAAGTAAATCATCTATATGGGGAAGAGGGTATTGATTTTTCACCATGATTTTATTTAAGGCCCGGTAATCGACACACATTCGCCATGTATCATCTTTCTTTGGCACCATCACGATCGAAGAACCACAAGGAGATGAACTGGGCTTGATGACCCCTTGATCCAATAAGCCATGTACCTAGTTCTTGATCTCTGTCATCTCCACAACTGACATCCTGTACATGCCCACATTAGGAAGAGGATAATCCTGCTGAAGATGTATCTCAAGTTGGATTTCCCTCTTAGGAGGTAATCTATTAGCACTGAGAGTCACCCTCTGACTGCAAGAGGATAAGCCCAGTACCCATCAAAATAAAGTAAAAGGATTAAAATGGTGTGAGTGGGTGAGATCATTGAAACTGTAGAGAGAGGAAAAGATAACAGAAGTAACTGCAGATCAGTTCGGGACCATTGGGATATAGAGTCATAAGTATCATGAATAAGGAAGCCACTTAAACCGCCTATCAGACTAAAGGATTTAAGTGGTGGTGAGGAGAAGAAGACATAAAATGTCTGAGTGATGAACCATGAAAAATGGGCAAGATGACAACAAATCCTCTACCGCCTCAGGAATCCATAGATTAGAGAGATCCTACATCCATATAATAAGAAAAACAAATAATATATCACGAACCATGAAAGATGGGCATGATAGCAACAGATCCTCCATCGCCTCAGTAATCCATAAATTAGAGAGATTACATTCAGATAATAAGGAAAATAGAAGGGTCTGAGTGATGAATGATGAAAATGGGCAAGATAGCAACAGATCCTCCATCACCTCAGGAATCCATGAATAACATATACTACATTCAGACAAGAAGGAAAGCATGAAACAACGTATAAACTAAGAAGATGACCTGATAAAAATGATTCAAAGGAATATTCAATAACACATATTTACAATCCAAGCCCTCAGGCATACAAACTGAAAAAATTACAGAGCCCTGCTCTTGAATCTCACTCGACTCTCTAGCCTATGAAGAACACCCCCCTTCAAAATATAAACTGATGTATTTTATATTAGGTCTGTTCACCACTGCCAGGAGTGTGATCTAGCCATTCCATTCAAATATTTATGTCTGAGAATCCTTCTGTCAGACTGCGTGTGCATCCTTCTATCATATGCAAACTTAGATCAGCACGGGTCTATAGGAAAATTTGTCCATAGGGGTACCTCGGGCTAACAATTTAGTCTCCACGGCCAAACCTCCCATGCCTTCCATTTATGGAGTGAGCCGAGGTTTCAACCACCAGATCTACCTTCCATTAACTGATTTTCCTCAGGGACTCAACAAGACTTAATGCTTAGGGGATGACCACACGTTTCTCTTGGACACTAAATGAACACGTGATTGTGGGTCCGTCAAAATAGGTTTGTATTCATACTTTTTTTGGGCCCGCAATCCATCACCTTTCTCCATGTATAAATTTTGACTTACCATGGTTTCAATTGCGGGACCGATCAAGAAAATTATCGCTCGAGCACCTTCCAACCCCGCAATGGAGCATGGCCACTAATCTCACGATCTGGGATGAGGTCCTTTGATCAATGGCTCAGCTCTGGCACTTTCAAATCGAAGGATCGGATCAAACCCTTTTCAAACCAACGGTCCCGATTTGTTTCGCGATTCGGGCTTCAAGGTTTTCAATTTTAAAACTTTATTTTCCTCCAAGAAAATCCTCCGGAGCTAAGGATATGATGATGCGTGGCTTCCATAGATCAATGGTTGAGATCCCTTCGGGTCTCCGGACTCCATAGAAATTATATCTCATACCTCCTCTGCCTTCAGTGATTTTACTCAGAGCTAGGGATCTGATGATGCGTGGTTCTTGCAGATCAACGGATGAGATTCTTTCGGGTCTCCGGACTTTGGGAAACTCAAAACTCAAACTCATATTTCCTTCAAAGTTCACAAATTTCTTCCGCGTGTCCCTGCTGATGGATGGTCCATATTTTCTTTGGGACTTCAACACTTCGGTGCTTCGAGACTTCGATGCTGAAAGATTAAAACTACGTGCTGCTTGCATTTCAAGCCCAGAATGGACTATTATGAAAGTTGTGCTTGGTGTCCATGGCTGCGACCTATGTGAACAAGTATTTGGATGCTCTGTGACCCTTTGACAGCTTTATGTGATAACATAATCCATCTTTTTACTGAAAAATATTATCATACTTAGAAACAATATCAATTAATTCCTTTTTATGAGATGGATCACATCCTTGGAAAGTGTCGGATGTCTCGACATCTTTCTCTCTTATGACCATGAGTACATATCTATTATTAGTGTTTATAATTCTTTTCATTTGTCTTGCACTGACAAGTGTGGCATTTACCCTCATGCTGTGAGCTCTAATAATATATTCCACTCCCCCCTTAGTAAGGTTGTATTTGTTCTCATGACAAAATAAGACTTCTTTTTTATCATAAATATAAGGACTTCCCAACATTATGTCACATATATCAAGCGGTACAACATCCAAATCCACTTCATCAATCAACTTTGAAGCAATAGCAAATCTGAGCCTACATTGTTTGGTGACATTAAGTTTTACTTTATCACATACCCAACCAAGAGGATAATGCTTTGTATGTGGTTTTTTTACTAGATCCATCTTCTTGACAAGTGCTTCAGATATTAAGTTTACTTGGGAACCCAAATCAAATAATGTATCTATCTTAGTGTGTTTAGATACAACTCTTATGTAAAATAATTCATTTCTCTTTCGTTCATCATCATGAGATTCATTATTGTAACTTGAACTAACATGAAGGGAATCTTTACCTTTTACTCCAACCTTTGTGATCTTTCCTTCATCTCCTGAATCGGAACCAAGATCTTGTTGCACTATAGCAATGGTTTTTGTCTTCCCCTTTCCACCGAATTGTTTCAGTCTCTTCTCTAGATGTAGTTTCCAACAATGTTCATCATCGTGGCAACTTTTCTTGAAATGAGTACAAGATGGATTTCCTCCTTCTCTCGTCATTGTGGTAGTCTTCTTTTCCTTTCTTTTAAACTTCTTGAAAGGTTTATGTGAGAGATTTGAAGGTTTCTTTGTGGGATCTTCTTGAACATGCTTTCCCCTATTCTCAAGGTGAGTGGCTTACACACAATCCTCGTCAAGACTAGTGGGGTTAAACAAGAGCATAGTATGACGAATATAACTGTGAAGTGTGCCAATATACTTCATTAAAGTTTCATAATAATCCAAAGGAATGTTCAATGCAAGAGCTTTCTTCCTAAATTCTTCTATGAAACTTTGTACATTTTGACCTTTACTTTGCCTTAAAGTTATTACTTTATGTAAATACCCTAATGGATAGAACTGCTTCCTTATCTTTAATTTAAATTCCGAACATGAGGAAGAAATATTACCACACTTACTTTTTTCCCGAAGCTTGCTCTCCCACCATATGAGAGCGGTGCCTTCCAACCGAAAAGAAGCCAGTTGCACTTTAACTTCCTCTTCATCAATATGCGGAACATGACAATACACGTCAACCTGTCAGATCCAATTATCTAGCTTTTCAGGATTAACATCTCCATTAAACATAGGTAAATAAAATTTTACATCAAGCTTTAATAATGGTTTCTTAAAAGAGGCTTTATGGCTAGAATGATGAGAATGCTCAGAGGAAGAAGAACTAGAACTTGAAGGTGAAGATGGAGGCTCAGGAGGATCTCCTTCAGCCCATTGGTTTATCGAAGCATCATCTTCTTCATGTGCTTCCTTTTTATTCCCTTTCTTCTTTATCCTCTTCTCGTAATCTCCATACACTCATTCGACCATTTCTGACATGCGATAAAAGACCATGTGAAAGTTTTTCTCATGTTCATCACGCTTGTCCTCTTTTTCCATTTTCTTCCTTCAGGATGCATGACCAACTTCGGGATTGAAAATATTAAGAGTCCCTTCACCCTACTTATGCTTGGCCCTAGTAAGAATTCATACTCAACAATTCAAGTCAAAGACGACTGCTCTGATACCAACATGATCCAGGATATTTTCATCCGCTGACTTATTAAAGAATTGTATTAAATGAGCATAAACTAAAGTGCACCATAAAGAAGGAAAAGATCAAAATGAAAGAGTCATAAGCATCAAATGTAAACACAAATACGAAGTTTGTCCTTGGTGGACTACATTTCCGGGTCCTACTCTCAAATGGGTAGGCCTTTTTATTAACTCCACAAAAGAATTGGGAAAAATACATAAGTATACCTCATTTTGAAGTTAAGCTACAGAAGCTTTGCTCAGAGCAAAAAACCAACATAACTAGTGCGTTTGTGGCATCAAATTACCTAAAAATGACCGTCTCCACGCCTCGATTCGGGTCTGGCACTTTCAGGCCCAAGAGACATTCTTGTCTCGATTTCTGTGCTTGCACCTGCAATTGATGAATTTTAAGTCGTTGGTTGGTGGAGGTTTAGGTGGAGGTCTCGGGGTCGAACCCGCAAGCCTCCCCTTTTTGTCTCTTCCATTGTAACTCCACCATACTTGGCATGCAAAACTTGGCAGAATGTTATGTTATTTTTGGCAGTGGTTACTAGAATGACAGAGATTTTGGCGGAGACAGAATATGCCACCAAATCTTGTGGAACCACTGCCAGATTTGGCGGTGTGTATATATATATATATATATTGGCCCACACCACCTCTTTTCTCAATCATCATGCCACGTAATGTATGGATGCCATGTGTCCTGTACGGACTGCCACATGGCATGTTTTCATTGGTTCACATGTCAACGTAAAAAGTCTAAAAATGAGTGACACGTGGTAGCCTCTAGTGTTTCCACGTCATCATGCTAATGTCATCATGACATGTGTCTCCCTCTTCCCTTGCCACGTATGTTGTACAGACAATGATGTCATCTGTACTGATGATGACGTCAGCAGTATGGATATTGACTCATCCCTGCTGACTGGGCTAGGTTGACTAAAACTTTGACCGTGAATATATTTCGATCCGTAACTCTGTTTGACGAGTTGTTTGTGCCGTTATAAATATTGCGACGCGCTCTTCACGATAATGTCATTTTCAATGAGTTTTGGGAACTTCAAATTTTTTCCCTTTCTCTGTTTGTTGAAGCCATTCTGAGTGTCCTGAGTTTCCTCTGTGAGTTCTGAGTTGTTCTTAGCCTTCTCTGGATCCTTTTTCGATCACACATATACAACATGACAATTCGAGGGTCTACAACATTCGGGAAGCTACTACAATCAATGATGTGGCTAGAAGCATGCCACAAATTTATGCATCCCTAGATAATAGATAAGTCGAACGCCAAGCTTCAGTGGTGGATATGGAAGGTATGCTTACCAACCATCTTGTTTCCATTTAAATTGACATCGGTTCTAATTTGAGTTATGTTCCCCCTCAAATTGTCGAGAAATGTAAATTGCAGCAAGTAAAACATGTTAAATCATGGCCGGTACAAGTACTAGCCACTGGAACAAAAAGAAAGGTAACATAAGTCATACCAACATGCCAATTATTATGAATGGGTTGTCTACCTAAGAAACCCTAAACATACTTCCTTTAGGATCTTATGACATGTTGATTGGCATGGACTAGTTGGATGCCCATAAAGCCAAGTTGGACTTTTACAATAAAACATTAGAGTGTGAAGATGAGGAAGGGAAGAAAAGGACCCTACAAGGAATTCAAAATCTTGTCTCAGTAAGACAAATATCACCCCTTAGAGTGAAGAATTATTGTAGAAAAGGATTCCCTTTGTATGAAATACAAGTACTAAAATTTGTTGAGGACAGTAAACCCAGCCTAGAGGACCATCCTATATTGGGAGAGTACAAAGATGTGTTTCCAGAAGAGATACCAAGTTTACCTCCAAAAAGAAATATTGATTCCTCAATAGAACTTGTAGCTTAAGTAGTGCCAATGTCTAAAGCATCATATGTAATGAGTACACCAGAGCTAGCCGAGCTCAAACTACAACTTAAGGAGATGTTGGAAAAAGGTTACATCCGGCCTAGTGTGTTTCCTTGGTGAGCACCAACATTATTTGTGAAGAAGAGGGATGGCACACTCAGGTTGTGCATAGAATATAGGCAACTCAATAAGATGACAATTAAGAATAAGTATCACTTACCAAGAATTGATGACTTGTTTGACCAGTTAAGGGGCGCTGCAATTTTCTCCAAGATTGACTTGAGGTCTGGATACCATCAAGTTTAGATTAAGGATGAAGACATCCGCAAAATAACCTTTAGGACAAGATATACAAATTATGAATTTGTGGTGGTGCCATTTAGGCTTACAAATGCACCGACCACTTTTATGTGCTTAATGAATAATGTGCTCAACAAGTTCTTGGAAAAATTTGTGTTGGTTTTCATAGATGATATCCTAATCTATTCTAAGAGTAGGGAATAACATGAAGAACACCTCAAGTTAGTGCTCTAAGTGTTGAGAGAGCACAAGATTCATGCAAAGTTCAATAAGTGTGACTTTTTCCAAAAACAAGTCCATTACTTAGGCCATGTCATCACTAAGGAAGGAGTGGCAGTCGATCCTGACAAGATCAAAGCCATTATGGATTGGCCTACACCAAAGGATGTAGTTGATATCAGATCTTTTATGGGCCTAACATGCTACTATATAAGGTTCATAAAGGGGTTTTCCAAGATTGGTTGTCCAATCACCTCCCTTCAGAAAAGGGAGTTAAAATTTTTTGGACAACAGAGTGTGAAGAGAGTTTTCAGCAGTTGGAACACCTTTTAACCAATGCACATGTGCTAAATATTGCAGACCCAAACAAGGACTTCCTTGTGTGTACGGATGTTTACAAGGAAGGACTTAGAGGAGTCATCATGCAAGAAGGGCATGTAATATGTTATGAATCCAGAAAAATGAATGAACATGAAATCAATTATGTGACACATGACTTGGGATTGGCTGCCATGGTACATGCTTTGAAAATGTGGAGGCATTACCTCCTAGGAAAAAATTTATACTTATGACAAATCATAATGGGTTGAGATATTTGTTTGGCCAGCCCAAACTCAATGCTAGACAAGTTAGGTGGATGGCTCTCCTAAGTGAATTTGATTTTGAAATCAAATTGATTAAGGGAAAAGAAAATAGAGTAGTTGATGCCCTCAGTAGAAGCATGCAAGTGATTCACTTAGAATCTATAACATCCTATCAATCAGACATAAAAGAAAGGGTTAAAGGTGCACAAAAAACATATGCGTTTTTCAAAACTATAAAGGAAGATATAGAGAAAGAGCTTATAGGGATGAAGTATGGGGGCTATCAATTGTTGGATGATGGCTTCTTAACCTACAAAGGTCGGTTGTATATCCAAAATTGTGACGACTTGAAGAGGTTCATCATGGATGAACTACATAAAAGACCATATTGGTCATCCTGGCTATCGAAAAATTATCACAACCACTAAGAAACTGTTTTATTGGCCAGGAATGAAAAATGACATAGTCGATTACCTAGATAAATGTTTAGAATGTCAACAGGTTAAGGTGGAGCACAAGCACCTAGGAGGGTTTTTGCATCCCTTACCAATTATAGAATGGAAATGGGAAACCATCTCTATGGATTTTATCACTGGATTTCCTAAATCAACCAAACAAAATTATGTCATTATGGTCGTTGTGGATAAACTGAGCAAGGCTACTCACTTTATTCTTATAAAACAACCTGTAAGGATGCAATAGATATTGCCAATGTTTTCATGAAATAAATATTTAGGCTACATGGTATCCCTAAGGAAATCATATCATACAGAGATACAAAATTTACTTCAAATTTTTGGAAGTCTATGTTTGCTAGTTTTGGGACTAAATTGTTATTTAGTACAACCTATCACCCTCACAATTATGGATAGATAGATAGGGTAAACCAAGTTCTAAAGGACATGTTAAGGATGCATATGATGCATCAACCCAAGAAATGGAAAGAATACCTACCACTGGTAGAATTTGCTTACAACAATGGCTATCATGAGTCATTGAAAATGAGTCCTTTTGAGGATCTCTATGGTAGACAATGCAATATTCCAATCAACTGGATTAACTCAATGGACATTATAACACTTGGGATAGATATGCTCAAGGAGATGGAACAACAATTAATTCATATAAAATAAAATTTGAAAATAGCTCAGGACAAACAAAAAAGCTATGCAGACACAAATATGACTCCTAAAGAGTTCAAAGTAGGAGATCATGTGTATCTCCAAATTAGACCCAAATTAATTTCCTTGAAGATGGGAATTTGTGCCAAGCTGGAACCTCGGTATTGTGGAACCTTTGAGAGTTTTCACAGAGTGGGACCTGTAGTCTATAAACTAACACTTCCTCCCATAGTGAAAGCGCATAATTTTTTCCATGTTTCGTTACTGAAGAAATATATACATGATTCTAATCATATAATTGATTGTTCTGTGATCCAGGTGGAACTAGAGGGAGAATTCCTACCAGAACCACAATGCATACTAAACAGGAAAGAAATCCCACTCAGGAACATAAACATTGCATAAGTCAAGGTGCAGTGGACACACTTTGGTCCAGATGCATCTACATGGGAAATGGAGGATGCCATGAAACATGCATATCCATTTTTTTTCATTTTTGTACATAAAGATCACAACGACAGGTAGAACAATGAGGACATTGTTCCTTTAATGGGGAGGGGATTGTAACACCCATGTTTCCCCCAGCTATTGTAAATATGATTATGTTATTACTAACATACTATGGACATGTATGTTATATGTGGATTTTGGAAATGATGAACCTTTGTTAAGAAGGTAAAGTAAATGTTTTTTGTTATTAAATAAAAATGGAAATTGTTGAACAATTGTTGAAGGTGTTGCCAATGC